>VYZT01043470.1:7282-18386 GCA_013400735.1 Pomatostomus ruficeps
GAGGGTCGAAGTGTGTGAATTACGGGCTTCTCAGAAGGGAAAAGCGAGCGTGTGCATGTTGGTGCACACGCCACTTGCGAATTGGTGAATTCTGAAATACTGAAGTTATGTGTCCTTTGGCGCTTTGTGCGTACTTTGCCGAGAAAGGGACTCTTGGAGGGTTTCTTTTTGGAGCAACGCGGGGGCCTGCCATAGCACAGTATCGCCCTTCCTGTAATATTTCCTAAAAAAAAAAAATTAAGCATTTTTAGCAACTCCAGGTGTGAAGGAGACTCCAGGGTTCCAGACACTTAGCTTGAAGGAAAGTCCCTCTTCAAGGCCTTCTCAGCATCCCGTGTGACGGAAGTAATTCCCTGTGGCAGATGATGCCACACAGCCAGAAAGTGCTGCTATTCTTTTTCTGGGATTGTGCAGGGACAAACTACTCCTGCTGTGGGTCATACAGGACTGAGGAGTGGCACAAGGCGCCATGGGTGAGGCCTGAGTGGGCAGGTCTCCTTCAGCAGTGACTGGGCTGTGTGACACACTGTGGTGTCCCGTGATAGGCAGTGCTGGTAACAGGAAAAGTCTGCTTCCTTCTTCCCCAGAATAAATTGGTGTTAGTACTAATGTGGGACACAGACGTTATTTTCAGTCAAAACACTGCCTCTCTTACCCTATTGCAAAATGGACCGTACACCCACCTGATATTCAGTAGAACTGCCAAAGTACAAATCTCCCATATTTCATGCCAGTTTAAAAGGTCTCTGGTTTTGGTTTGTTTCAGTGAGACTTTTGGTAACTGCTGTAATGGCTGCATGTTTCTTATTGGCGCTGTCTACATGTTAGGAAAAAAGAGTAACTTAGAAAACCTAATTCTTGGACCTGTTTTCATGGTATTGTTCTTTTCCAATCAATATCTGAGTGTGAACAGATCTGCAGGAAAAAGCTTTTGGAAAGTCATTGGTTTATGAACTGTTTTTTAAGGGGAAGTCTAAAACTGGTGAAAACATCACCAGTACTGCATAAGCAATTGTACTGGGCCTAGCTGGGAGGGAATTAGCTTTCATTACAGCAGCCAAATACGGCGGCATATCTTTGATTTTTGCTAAAAGAGTATTTATACCACACTAATAATTTGTCTATTCCTGTGCACTACTTGCACAGTGTCGAGGCTTTCTCCAGTTTTCACACTACCCCGGTCGCCAGTGCTTAAGCCAGAGGTGCACAAGAAGTTGGGAAGGGACAGAGCTGGGACAGCTGCCCGCAATTGACCAAAGGGATAGCCTTTACTATGACTGGCTCTCAAAACTGGGGATAGATGAAGAAGAGTGGAAGGATGTAGGCTTCTTCCAAGGTGGCCACCAATCTGAGATTTTCTGGCTTTCACTATGCTTGCGGGTGCTGGTGAGTGACCAGCTCTGTATCATTTGGTGTGTTTGTGATCTTGTTTTGTTTCCCTTCACCTATTAAAGTATGTTTATCTTGACACATGGCTTCTTTTGATCTCCCTGTTCTGTCCTCAGTCCCACTGTGCAGGGGGAACTGAGCATTTGCCTGGGTAGGTGCTTGGGTGCTGGGCCAGGTCAACTTATGGCACCAACAGAGGGGATTTCCAGTAGGCAAAGTAAATAATTTTCAGGCTGTCCACAGTTTACGTTGTCTTTCATTTCATATGAGATCTAATACAAATAGCTGAATTCTGCAATACTGATTTTTGGTAAGGTGCTCACAGCAGTGGAGTATCTTATTTAATGTGTTACATGTAATGTTGCATTTTAACATATCCTAACATATATATAACCAGTCTGAAGCTGTCCTGTGATGTGTGGCCACGTCTGTTTAAGACCAGCAATCAATAAAGTAAAATAATTCTTCCTTTTTCTGGAAATATTTGATAAGTGTAAATCTGGATTTTCTGGAGAGATTCAGTAAATTTGTGGACTTTCCTACCCAACATGAATATATACAGTAGAAATTAATAATTTGTACATGGTTTCCAGCTAGTTGTGCAGTACAATAATTGCAATAACTAACTTTGTAATACTCCATACTTTTTCGAAATATCTGTGGGAGTTCCAATGCTTTCACTATTCCAATATAGTTTGAAATATCTCTGCTTTCAGTAGTCATGATCATTTTCTTAAATGATTTAATAGAATATTCGCAAATCTAATTTCTTTACCATACTGACTCTAGGATCAGAAAAATTTATAAAAACAAATTATGCAATTGAGCCTCTCCAAAATTTGCAAAATTGGAGTTATAAAGTGTCTGTTCTGTTGCCTTCCTACTACTTCTGTTGCCATCCTTCTGTCTTCATTGTTACAGGGACCAGGTGGTTTGAAGAAAATACGAGTAGGTGGGTTGAAATAATCCTTTCTTCAGTGAACCTGCCATACTGAGGCATTATTTTTTATTTCATTCTCCAAGAGGGAATTTTTAGGTTGGTTTCTATTCTACAAGTGTAGTGCAACTTGCAGGACAACACTGTTTGCCCTGCTGGAATTCTGTTGAAGCACAAGGGGCACTACTGTGGCTTATTCTTTAGGTAGTTACAGGCTGAAGCTGAGCATTTTCTGAAGTGCCATCTCCATTTCTGTAATAGGGAATGCTGAAGCTGAACTGATGCTGTGTTGTCTGATTGAATGTGAAATTCCCTAAAATGTATAGCAACAAGAGATACAATGCCACTGACAGACAATTTTATTTGAGGTTAAAATTCTCATGTGATTATACCTATAGCTAAAAGCAAAGGGTCTCTATGATAGAAGTTACTGTCAGTAAGACGGGACTGTGCATCTCTACAAAAAGAATGCAGAAGTTACTCATTTTGCTTAAGGCATATAAAATTTCTGTACAGCTCATTGAATTCAGTCACGGTTTGAACAAAAATATGTGCTATTTGAGAGTTATTTATTATCTACTTCATTTTGATTTTGATGGAAGCAGTGATTCCATGTTAGCACTAGAGCTGAAAACAACATTTAGAGAATATCAAGAGTAAGTAGCCTGATAGCAATGTTGTGACACAGAAACAAATGTCATGAATCATAGAATGGTTTGAATTGGAAGTGAACTTAAAATTCATTTCAACCCTCTGCCACAAGCAGAGACACCTTTCACTAGAGATATTCTGTATTAGAGTCAGAAAAATGGAACTGGATCAGAGGCCTCAAAAAGTAAGGACCATATTCTTATATCCTTTGGCCTCCTTCTGTTATCCAAGGAGTTGCAAAGAGCCCTCTTTTATATAAGAACCAGGCGTGAAGATATTTCATAGATTTTAAATACCAGGTATATGTGTTCCATAAGAATTTCACTTACTGATAGCCCAATTTAAGTGAAAGACACTAGTGACAATCCCCAGGGGAAATGGAGTACAACTAAATGGAAGTAAACTGGGGGAGATGGCCAACAAATTAATTGAATTGCCTGCACAAGCATGGTAAGAATCTCTAAATTATGACTGTTCTGGTCACATACTAATTTACTGCTTTGACCAGAAATGTCAGTAGGAATACTCTTTGCTACTTGAAGTCAAGAATAATAAGAAAATTCAGGGCTGTGAAGGCATTTTCTTTATCAGTTCACGGTAATTGTAATTATATCTGTAGTATGTCCGTATAAATATAAATATTTTAATACTATGTTTTGTGCATGAAACAGTCACATTTATCACCTTTCCTCTCTATTTTTACCTTAAAAGAAGAAATGTGTCACATGTATTAGACATATCTGTTAAAAAAGTGTTGACAGTTTTGCTCATCAGTGATTAAGAGTACCTGTAGGATGTACTTTTTACACACGAAAGAGTGTGATATAAAAAGTGCTCCCATTGTAAGCCTACCAGTGGCACACAAAACTCCTGATTTTTTGTTTTCAACTGAAATATGGTTGGACTAAGTATAACCCATAAATAGTACAAATTACTTCAATAGGTTTGGGTTTTTTTAATATATATATATACATACAAATAGAAGCCAATTCAGTATAAACCCACTCATGGGACTTTTCTATACTATTTCTCCTAAATTCTCCTGTCATGTCTTTGTCAACAAGCCCCTCTCTAATCCTAGGGAACAGCGAGGAGACATGAGACAGAGACACCACAAGAATGAGCTTGGATGCAGCTGTGGTTTTATTCTGTGTGTAACATTTGTCAGCTGTTTCCTACAGAGCCAGTCACTCAATCTTTGCACTGTGCTCAAGCATCTTGTATTTGCTTAAATGCAGTGCTGGCGCAGTCTGCATCTGTGCATTTATGCTTTAATCTATTAAGCCCTTCTAGAAAATGAATTAGCTGTCACCCCTAGTGCTCAGAAGTAGTAATATGAGATTGACCCACAGTACTTTCTGAAGAAACAGAGAGTATACCAAATAGCAAGAAACACTCCTCTTTGTGAGACCGAGTTGTGGAGACACACAGTATGTCTTTTTGTGAAGCCAGTTTATAACTGTCTCAGTATCTGATTGATGCACAAAAGGCAGATGTACTATTTCTGGATTGTGCTAGCTCTGGAAGAGCTATGAAGCATTTCCACATCACTGCACCTGAACTAATGAGTCCTGCCAGATCTGAGCTGATGTTGCATCCCAGTCATAAATATTCTTCCAGCCGAACATCATGGGCACCTCCAATCCAGGATTCACTGTCAAATGAATCAGGCTCCAAAATACAAAAGAATTATAATGTAAAATATAGCTATCTGTTCACATGACCCAAATTCCTGCCTTTACAGTGCGAATAAATATTTAGGTAATATCAGAGTTCTCGTGAATAATTTAGTTTTAATTTGTTTGCTGCTGCAAGGTATCTGGGGTCTGCATGCTGAAGCAATGTATCTGAGATGATGTAATCTAAGGAATATCTTGAAGTTACACAAATGGCACTTTTCAGTCTTCCATCGTATTTTATTTTCTGAGATTTGATTTAGCTTAACTTTTCCACAGCCTGTCTCTGAAGAAAAACTACACTGAAGTGTGGAAAAAAAAATCTGAACTCTTCCAAATGCTTTGAACACCACTATTTAATCTTTGATGGAATTCATTTGGGAATCCCTGGATTACAAGAATGTGAGCATTCTTTCTAATGTACAGGAGGAGCAGACATTTGGCTATTTAAATGAATATGCCATTTATACTGGTACTCGTTACCTATTTTTGTGCATACAATAGAATCTTATCAGAAGGAAACTGTACTTCTTACAGGCATAATAATATATGTCATAAAGAAGACAGGTTTTCTGCCAAAAAGGAGAAGGATTTCACAATCAGAGTTTGCTAATTCTTTTAGGCTGGTTTTCTAGTTTTTCTTTAGTCTACATGATAAGAAAGATACACCACTTGGTCAGGTCTAATAACATATTTTTCCCTGTAGGTGTAAAAATACACATACACACGCATTTTAAATGTCTTTAAACAGTCTCTAATGCTCTATCTTGGACTAGATCAGTTTAAATTCATACATTACTTTAAAAACATACTTGTCTATATAATTATATAGAGCCATCAGAAAGAATTAAATCAACATAATAATAACTTTTTCCTTTTTTTCCCCATTGTTACACCACAGAAAAGGTGCAGGTGCAGGTGCAAGAATGGAAACGTCACATCACCATACAAAAGCTTTTGAGCTTTAAGGGACAAGGCAGGAGCAACATCAATTTTAAATAAAAATGAGGCTTAAAAATACTTAGAATGAATCATGAATATGCAAAACTGAAAGATCTCTTTTATCTTCCCCAAATAAGAACATGGGAAAAATAATCTCAACAAAATCCCTGTCAAAGTTGACCCAAGTGCACACAAAAAAGCATTTGTAGTTCCTTGTGAAGTGAAACTGGTTGAGATCTCATAGTTTTGAAACAGAAAGCAGAAGTTACTTTGATTTTAATCTTATTTACATTGATGTTATACAACAATGACTTCTCTATGTCTGGTAGACATCTAAATTAATGTTGTCAAAATTTCCTTTATGCCTATATTATATTTTGTTTCTAGCCATTTTCATAGTGAAACAAAGCTCTTAAGAAGCTGCACTGAGAAATGGAATGAACAAATCTTATATGAAAAAGGAACTTTTGTCTAGATTATTTTTAAAATGTAGACGTGGTGCTTGAGACAAAGAAAAAACCAATAGTTAAAAAAGGAGCACTTGGGCGGTTTAGTCAGACACTGTACTGCAGGTATCCCTCATTGGGGGTGGAAGTAGAAGCATTAAACTCTGCCTTGCAATGTTAATCCCATATTAATAATGTCCTTCCAGAGGAGTCCAGGACCTCTGATAGTAAGTGAAGTGTAAAGAACTAAGGCATGCTATACGTGGAGCATCAAAAGCTGGTTCTTTTTTTGTTAGTCTCCTCTCTTCTTCTGATTGTAATGTATGTCTAAATGCATGATGCAGCAGGCATAAACAATTCAATTAAAACAATTTGAAATTTGGAGTTATTTGAAACAATCAGGTCTCCTTTGCCTCTCTGCATCTGTGGAGCAAGATGGGGTGGTTTTGTCAGGGTTTTTTTGTTGTGAGCAAAAAATCTCTTTTCTGTATTTAACATTTTTCAAGTGCAAATCATGAAGGTTTATGTGTGAATGCTGTACATATTGTCATGTTTAACAGGGAAAACCAGACTTTGAGTCTGAAGGCAGATACACTGTGGGAAAAATTTGGAGGCAGATGTGTTCAGAAGGCTCCAGATGGCTCCAGATACCCAAATAACTCTCAGACCTGGTCTGGAGTGTTGGAGTCTCACTGAAATACCTGGAGAGCTGATGCTCGGTTCCTAGTCCCTCACTAGCCTGATTCATCTCTTGCAAGTCATACAACAGTGTAGAATCCAGAGTGCTCAACCAAAGTGTGTGTCTGATCCCTACAAGATGTGTTTGCAAGGATTGAAGGCATGCACCATGGAAAACAGAAATAATTGAATTTCACCAAGTTTTTAGAAAGACACTGCAAATGGATACCAGTGCCCTAGATTGTATTCAATTATTCTTCCATCTTGCAGTCTTTCAAACAGTGTAAAGGCAGATCCCTGGTGGTTGTGCTTTTTATCGATCTCACTAGCCATAAAAGAAAAAGTTTATAAAAAGATGCTGATGGATGAAGGAGATTGTGATTGCAGGATTACAGGTTAGAGAAATACTGTAACAGCTTTCCTTAGACTCTGTTTTGAAGAGGCATTTGCATTGCATTTGTGAGATGTTCTGTATTCCTGCTGGGGACTGTACATTTTTTCAGACCTTACTTTCAGGCCTTTCAAAATCCAGCTAGAAGAACATTCTGGTTGCTTTCCCCCCCTCAATTATTTTTATAAAATACCACTTTATTTATCTTAATTAATTATTCTTTTCTCTATGTGGGCTGCAGTAGTTAAAACCAAAGGGTAAGTGCTTTCTTGACTTACTCATACACTTTATGTAGCTTGAAAAATGGATTAATAGAAACTGAGACAGGTGGTCCTAGCTGGCTCTTGGAGCGAGGAAGCTGCATAGGTTGTCAATTCCATTAGCTGGGTATTTCAGGGAATTCAGGACATCCTGAAGGCACCGTCAGGCTTTTTATGAAATGTGTTAAGAGAAACAGTGGACTATTGTGGTGATTTTGATTACATGGAATAAGCATTTTTTATGAGAGATTGTAGTCAACTTTGTGGCTAATCTTGTGTTCATATTTTTTAAAGCTGCTATTGCCTTAGTTTATAACATTTATATGGTTGTAATTTTCATTTTCTAAGTTTCTGTTAATATATCTTGTCTTATTCATGTTTAAATGTTTAGAAATCTGTGACAAGTGTTGTTTTGAACATACTAGGCTCTCAGCTGTATGTATCTATATTGTTATAAGGTAGTGGTAGATCCATGACTCTAGGGAGAGTTAATTTACTTTCTATGATTTCCTTAATCCATTCATGCACACGTGTAGCTTTGGAGTTCCTAGCATGCTTTTCTCTCTCTCTCTTTCTCTATTCCCCTCTCTCCACAATATATATTCTTCTTTTGTCACATCTATGCTCTTGTAATATGAACAAATTTTTTTCAGTAAAGTAAATGTCAGTGAAAGGGCAGCGCAGTTTTTTGAACATCTCTGCCATATATAAATACAGGCTGCAAGTATTACTACCTTTGAATTTCTGTTTCCTTAGTAGGACTGTGCATTAGACCAACTAAGGAAATACAATTTTGTATTGAATACAATAAAGTACAGAAAAATATTATGTCAGAGCATCAAATCTATTTTTAATTGTACCAAGTCAATAAATACCTGTGTGAGTTGACACAGGCAGGCAGCACAAAAGCATGGCTGGAATGCAAAGAGTGAATTTATTTCATTACCTTGCTTGCTGGAGGATCCTGGAGGAACACCAGGAGGTATTGAGAAACACTCAAGCAAGAACAGAGGCACTCTCAGGCTCAGCCCATCCTAATGGCTGGCAGGACTCTTGTTTGTCCCCCTTTATCAAGGACTCATACATGTGTAGTTTACCACCATGCTGTGACCTCCCCTGTACTTTTTTATGATCTCTGAGCTTTGATCTTCTCTTTCCTAAGACAGGCAGCTCAATCATGTCCATGAGAGTGCCTCCAAATCTCTCCAAACACCTGTGTTATATCTACACACAAATTCTACTTCTCAAAACAAAGTACAAACAGTAGTAGGGATAAAATATGTCATTTCCCACACTATTGCTTTCCAGGCTTTGAAATTCCCAGCTGCAAGGTTACTTGTGATAATCTACCATCCTCATCACCATTCTTCTGCTTTCAACCCATTCCTTCCAAAAACATCTAATTCAGAAGTTCAGCAGTACTTCATAATGGGACTCCACAAGATAAGCTTCTGATTTTTTTCCATTTATTATTATTTATGTAACATCATGGAGATGCATGACATTTCAGGGGTTTATAAGGCAAATCCCCAGCCCTGTGGGTGTAAAACCAAACATGACAAATAATAATGTCAATTTGTGTGGATAGGAACAATATGAAAATTAGTAAAAAGAAAAAAGGCAAGAGACTTTCCCTAAGGAATAGTATGCATTGACACTCATGTAGAAATAATACAATAAAAGTCCATTGATGTCACAAAATTAAATATTTGAAGTTAAGAAATGCTAGAATTGAAGATCCTATGCAGTATTTTAAGTCATCCTGCTTGACTGCACTTGTCTTCTGAAAATTCATGGCCCATAAGCTTCAGGAGCCCTGACTTACGGCATAGAGAAGGTAAATTTGCTCTGGTGATGAACCAGGTTGGATAGACGTGAATTTTGCTGATGAAATTCATGTGAGTTTTTTTACTTGGACTGGATATTATTTGATGAGTGAGGATTTTGCCTATTTAAGGGAGTGCTAAATATCATATACACATAGATATTTAAGGAACAGTGATTTTGCACTGAGCCTTCTCTGTGGCTATTCTTCACTACAGCTGAGAGTGCCTTTCTGTGTGTGAGTTTACTGTGCTGTCAGAGACAAAGAGCCTTCCTCCCATCTGCCTCCTCCTCCCTCCCTATTCTGGGGGGTTGGCAGTGACTGCCTGCACAAGGGGATCAGGAGGACAGCTGACGTTCTGTCAGCCTGGATTACAGCTTACTGCACTGCACATTTTGATGGTAGATAAGCATTATTAAAAAACCCAAAATATTGGCAACTTGCTTATGAAATAACTGACAATGCCTTTATGAAGTGAATGAAGCAGTGGTGTTGCAAAAAATTTGTGTTTATACAACTAGGAGTTGTGTACTATACAGTATGCACAGAGCCGATTTATAGTGGGTTACACATGTGACTTCAGCCCTGAATTTTATCTTTTGGGATCCTAGCTGTGTAAGTGTAATGCATAACTTAGTCAGACGAAGATGAGAAAACCACTACGTTTCTCATAAAATATCCCACAACGTATATCGGATCCTTATTTCACTGTGCAAAACACTACAATTCATCACTGAATGGCTGAATAGCAAAAAATACCTTTCTTCTAGCATTCTGAGGGGAAAAACAAGCTGCTTCTGATGAAGTTTAAATGAAATTATGAAAGATTCAATTTTATGCAGACAATGAAGCATGCAAAAAAATCATTGTTAAAGGTCATGGTCCAATGAAGTTATAAACAACTGACATCAGTTGTCTGGAAAGGTCATGAACCTCAGTGCTATACAGTGCTACAACTCCATCTACAGCATTTGCCTTTTTCTAATTTTTGTTTATATTCTTTTTTCCCAAAGGGATAAAAATATTGAGAGATTATTTCAGGACTTGAATATGAGGAGGAAAAGCTACGTAAGTGTTTAAAATTACTTTGTTTTTTTTTTAAATGTTCTTTTGTGTTTCACAAATGTTCTTGAAAGCTCTTCTTGTCAATTTAAGGGCCTACAAGAAAATTTGTGAACCATGTGATCAACTGAGCTGCGTCATCCCAGGAATTCAAACTGAAAAGAGGCAATATATACATCAGGTAAATCTGAGTAACATGAAATGGATGGCTGATGACAAATAGTGGATGATGATAAATGGTGGTTTATATAGAGGTCTTTGTCTACTTGAAAAAAAATACAGTATCTGCAGAATGAAAATCATTACCTTCACAAAAGGTATTTAACTGATACCCCATTTGGTAGTTTTGAAGAAAACAGAGAAGGATGTATAGAGGGATCTGCATATACTGGATGCTAAAAGCAATTGAGCTGATTTTTACCTTAGGCATATTTTTTGAATAGTGTTACCAAGCTGAAATGATGCCTTTTCTGTGAATCAGTTGAAAAGCATCTTCATCCCATACTGTCAGTCTAGTACTAGTTGTTATGTCCATCCACAGTTTTTTTCCTTTTGATTTGTTTTTTTTTTAATGGATGACAGTACTTGATAAGTTAATAGGTACTTGGATGTTAAATGCCAAAAGAGTGGATGAAATAGACTTTGGGGTCTAAAACTACTTTTGAAATGCACACTTCAGTCAATATGAGATGGCTATATATAATATTTAGTTATGCAAATATTTGTTAATTTAGAAAAAGCAAATATCAACGAATAAAAGTCAGCTGGTGTGGTGAGGAGGACTCCTCTAATGGCATTTTGACCTCACCATAAGCATTACTCAGTTGATGCCTGGGAGAAGGAGGCT
>VYZT01043474.1:6329-28644 GCA_013400735.1 Pomatostomus ruficeps
ATAAAATAAAAGTGCTGTCACAGGAAACACAATTTGAGAAGTATATCTATTTATCCAGGCCAATAAGGTTAAAGAAGACAAAATTCCTTTCTTTGCACTCGTGGTGGACAGCACACTGGCAAGGCTGTGGTATCCCTGGATTTGTTGTTCACAGCTCTTTAAAATGCACTTTCTTTCCAGTTTGAATAACAATCCTCATTCGGGGGTGAGAAAACATTCCACAATGGCAACTTAATATTGGTAAAGAATGGGTAATCTCTCACTTTTACTGTGCTGGTGAATGGGTTTGCAATTTCTTTCTTTTATGAGTGACTTTAGTTGAAGTAGGACAAATGTGCTCACCGAGGATGCAGGAGGTGAATGCATTCTAACTTTTAACTTAAAGGTTGTGAACAAGGTGTTTTAAGCCTCAAGTAAGCAAAACCGTTTGATAGCCCGAGGAAAGGAGAAGAAAGGCCCTCTGAGCCTTCAGAACATGGAGGCAGAGAACGACTCCAGGGCAACGGATAAAGAAGTGCAGACACAGGTAGGAGAAAGTGAATTGCAGTTGTTGTAGTTATGGTGTATTTGTGCTGAATTTCAGCCACATAAAAGTAAAGCTTCTACTCTACTAATTCCCCAAATTCTGCTACATCGGGAGGGGAAAGATTGCAGTCTTCTGGTTTATTATAGCCAACTGTGGAAGTACCTGATTTTCTCCATGGATTCAGGTACAGGAATCTCCGATGATTTGCTCGGACTGGAAGTCTGTGAGTGCCAAGATAACAAAGTCCTGAAAGCTCTTATTGAAAATGAAGAGAGCTCCTCGCTGGCCCTGGGAGCTGAAGCTTCGTGTTTGGCTGCCCTGTGGTGCCAGGACACGGCTGGGGATGTTGCTGCTGCTGCCCTGTTTGGGAGAGCAGAGGGGAGAAGCAGAAAATCTGATCTATTCCGAGGATTTCAGCCAATGCCTGGCCATCACTGGCTTTTAAAAGGGATAATTCTGTGAGAACACAAAAGATTAAGCTGGGATCTCTCCTGTAAAAGTCTCATAATCCAGACATGCTCCATATAAAACTAACCAACCAACCAACCAAACAAAAAACCAAACCAAACCAAACCAAAACAAAAAAAACCCAAAAATCCCAAAAAACCCCAAAAAACCAAACCAAAACAAAAAAAAAACCCCACCAAAATCAAACAGGAAAAAACCCCTGCAGACCCTGATCCTTCTTTCAAACTGGTATGATACCAGCATTATACCTAAAATGAAGCTGACTGCTCTGTTTTCACTTGATATTGCACAAGCTCAATACCTTCACTGCTACTGCCTCATCTCTCATATTCTTCCAGGCAGATTTAGAACAGAATCCAAGCAAAAGACTATCCTCATGGCAGGAGGTGAAATTAAGGGATGAACAGGCAAAAAATCCATTTATTTATGTATTAATATAATTTTTAAAACTTTTTAAATAGCTGCTGCTCAGTAGTTTGTGGTCATGTTCTAAGAATCTTTCAGCTTAGTCCTCCAACATTTCTGGACAAGCCCACCAGCAGAGATTTAACTGTTTGGGGATCTCTCTTCAATATTGTGCACTTTATATGTTTCATGTGTACCAAAAAGAGTTAATTTAGGCTTTCCTCTCCTCAATTTAGCCTTCTGAATGCTGCCAGACTGGCACCCTTGGTATTGACATAGTTTACTGAATGCGTACGGTCGTCTACTGAAATTTAAGATGTACTTTTTAATCATAAGCAGTGTTCCACCCGTTATTGAGTAGCAAATCATCCTTAACAATTTTAAAAAGACATTAAAATATTCTGAGATAATAGCATATACTAAACTCTACTCATAGCCATGCCATGTTATTAAATCATATAGATAAAATCAAAACAACATGAAGAGAAAGTATTCCACCCTGAAAATGAAATATTTAGATTTTGAGGCTACCATTTTTCCTACGGAAAAAAAATGCAAAAATTCCATTTCATATATCTTGTTTCATTTGGAGCACTAGCATATTTTTTAAAATGAGAATGTGCTATGGAGAGTAAAAATCTTGATTTTTTTTTGTTTTTTCACTCAGTTTTAGCTGCTCTTAGCACCCCATATGCTTAGAGATGCTCTGTGCTAGGCAGTCTTTAGGAAAAGAATGAAAAGTTCCTCTTTGAGAAGAGCACGGTGTCTAAGCAAGCACAAGGTGTAACACTGGGCACGTGCTGGGTGCTGCCAAACACCTTCAGCTCAGAGAGGCTCCAGTTGGGATCCTGAAGGAAACAGAGCTCCCAGGGGGGAACAGGGTGGTTTTGTTCACTTTTATCTGCTTTTTGGTGATATTCTCTATTTTGAAACAGTCTTGTTTGATGCTTGTTAATACGTGGCTGGCTGGTAGTTATGTCTCAGAATAAGCAGCTATTAAAATTGCTTGGGATGTCTGTAAGGTTCAGCATCCCATATAGGAGGAGGATAATTAAAGCAGCATCAGCAGCAGCAGAATTAGAGGGGCTCATGCAGCTTTCCTTCTTCCTTTCTTTCTCAGCACCCACTCATAAATCTTCTTTTCCTCTAAATAACTTTTGCGCTCACTGTGCCTGTTTAAATCAGCTCCCACTGTGCCGTAACCTCTCTGCCACACGGAGTCACTTTTGCTGTTCTAAGTCACTGTTCCACATGATTCATTCATTTATTTGGGCTTGGCTTTCCCTGCCTTTCCCTGCAGGCTTATTAGCATGACTCCATGGGATTTTGGTCCACTGCACTCCCGTTCCCTGCTACCTGTGGTGACAGAAGCCTCCTTTCTCCCTCACCTTCTCCCTCCGTGCCGGTGAAAAACAGCCCACTGCAGGTTCTATGGGGCATGAAATAGCCCAGGAATGGCTTTTCTCGCGCTACTTAAACTTCATTTAATGAAGCTGAAATACAATGCCACCAGCTGAAAAATGGGGTGGGAATTCACCTCATTGGCTCGGGAAAGCATCTGTTGTGGTGATCTGAAGCTGTCTGAGCTAAAGGCGAAGCAGAGCTCTTTTTAAAGCACATTCCCATCATGGAAACAAGGAAATGGGGGCAGTGGAGCAGAGCACAGAGGGATGAGCTGAACTCTGGGATGTGTGTTTTGGGAGAGTTCAGAGCAGCGAGTCAGTGAAAATAATCCTTAGGTCATATCAAACTCTTAGGGAAATCGGTTTTTCAATTGTTTTAACTATGTCACCCTTATCATTCTCTTTTCAATTAAAGGGTACTCAAAATTCATGCATTTTTTTGATTATTTCTGGATTTTCCCCATCTCCTCTTTAGCAGTAATATCCTGCCAAGATGAACAGTGTAGTTAAATAAAGGTCATTGCCCAGGCAAAATAAGAGTCTGAGACTGTTTCTTCATAACAGAAACCCATTCTAACCCAACCCAAAATGCATATTTCACACCTCCGTTTGGGTTTTAAGTTTGCTGACCCAACAGATGGAAGGAAACAATTTGAAATTCACTGATTCATTGTAATAAATAATGATCTGTACATTAGAAAAGAATAATGGACTTTGCAAAATACAAGGCTTATCCCTAAATTCTATGCCATCAATATTTAATTGCACAGAATCAACAGAATGAGGACAATAAAATCTCAAGAAATTAGAATCCTCCACATAATTCCTGCAGAGAAAAAAAAATCCTTTGGATTAAGACTTGGTAGAGTCAGTGGAGAGTGCTGGATGCCATTAGAAAGCGCAGAAACTTTTCTTTCTCATCTGCATAGAGATCCTCTTTCTGCCCCTGTGCAGACAGGAGATGGCAGTCTTTAAAGCAGCATGTACAGAATTTATTTTTGCTGTGGAAAGATCTTGGACATCAGGCTAAACGAATCTTTTTACACCTTAAAGGAAACCGCAGAGTGTCCACCCCTGGAAATACTCAAAAGCTGCCTGGACACAGTCCCGAGCAACTGCTTCTATGTGGCTTTGTCTGAGCAGGGAATTGGACCTGATGGTCTCCAGAGGTCCCTCCCAACATCAACCATTCTGCAGTTTCTGTGATTTATAATGGCAAAAAAAGCAGGTGAATATATTATAATGGTGAATATATTATAATGTATGTTCTTGCTAATTGAACAAACACAAAATCTTGGCCTCTGACAAAATCTGCTACGCCGGGTGATCTCTTAGGGATTTCCATTAATTTCCATTTTCAGATAGTATTAACCACTGTGTTAGAAGTGTAATAAAATGCATTTATTAGAGTGCATTTTACACTTTTAAAGAAAGACACATCTTTAATATCTCAGCTGTTTCTGCAAGTGGTGACAAGGGTATGATCTCCTAATTTGTGTTTTAACAGAAAACATCTTCTGAAATCAAAAGAAATGGACTCACTCTATTTGATAGGCACTGGATTTGTAAATTAATTTTAGAGGAGGGCCATTTTTCAAGTGCTATTTTGTTATACCAGACAACTGACATGCCGTGTGTTGTCACCAACGTGCACATTTACTATCAGAAATCTCCATGTCTGACAGTGCTTATGTGTGAACAAATATAAAAATTGGTACGTGTGTTTCTGCCAGCTCAGCCAGCCAGCTCGCTTTGAAACAATGATAAATTATTGTTAAAATCTCGGGGGAATAATGTGCAGGAGGAATGAATGCACCACGTCTATTGGACAACTGTATCTATGAGCTACTTTGTGAATGCTGACACTGAAGGATCCACTGTTCGAGCCCCAGTGATGTGCAGAATTGAAAGGACTCAAGTCCTGCACAGAGGAGTTATTATGAATTCACAACTGTTCCATGGCAGAAGCTGTTTGTTTGAGATGAAAAGACACTATTACACTGTCATGCTGAAAGATGGCTCCTTTCAGCCAGCCCGGCCAGCCAGAGGTTTTGTCTGGGATGCATGAAAAACGGGATGTTTTTATAGCTTTCAACTGAAAAGAGGTGTGTAATAATGGCAGGTGGTTAGAAGCAATAAAACCAGTTCACCCCAAACACCTTTCTTGAGAGCAGGCAATTTATATGTTACCTGAGGGGAAGGGCACCCACCCATGTATGGCTGAGGAGCCTGGTGTCATTTAATTTGTATTTATGGTTTCTGTTCTAAAACAGAGGCGTGAAGCATGAACGGAGACCTGAGGGTTGAATGGCTGTGGACAGCCACAGCACCCACAGGGAAACACAGCAGCACCACCATGTTCTTCTGTGCTTTTCCTACTCCTCCTGGCAGCTTTTAGAGCGAGGCTGAGCATGGTCCTGCCAGGGGGGATTGAACCCTGGGGTTTACTACAAAAGCCTTGAGGTTCTATTCTTGGTTCGCAGGGAGAACTGGTTCTGGGTGTTTGGGGTTAGGCTGATTTTCAAGGACTAATCAGGTTATAAACAGGGTAGCAAATTATATTCATCTTATAGTAGTGTAACTCTGATATAAGAATATAAATCTACAAGCCTTATGGGAGAGTTTGTATCTGATGAAGAAAGAGCTGCTGCTGTCAATGAGCTGTTCCAGGTGTGGAGAAGCAGCCTGAGGACAGAAGCCAAGAGCTCTCACAAAGCTGCCTTGCTCTGCTGAGGAATCTGCAAGAGACCTTCCCTCGCTGCAGAGAAATCCAAATGTTCAACCTGCAGGAATTGGGAGATGGGGAACAGTCTGGCTCTCAGTTCTTGCTCCTCCTCCCTGCCTGTCAGTCCATCCTCATCCCTGGAACAGTGTCCTTGTCAAAGGGAGGAGATGTGGCAATATCTCATCATACAGAATTCACCTTGGAACCCATTTCTCTGACACCCAGTCACGCTGGCAGAAAAAACCATCAGGGAAATGCATGTATTTAAGGAGATGAATCAAGCAGGGTCTGATCTGATGTCACCTGAGAGCAGAGAGATGCTTTGCTCATCTGTCACTTTAGCAAAAGAAATCTTTAGTCCACACTTGGAGCACAAAACCCAACCAATTCATAAATCTTTTAAGCTCACATCTCTTTCTCTTATGAAAAACATCCTCTCTGTGCTTAAAATGCATCAAGAGAATTGTAAGAAGAAATTAAAACCATTTTCCCTTGCCATTGTGTCCTAACTGGAGTGTAGTATTGTGGGGTAGCTCTCAAACTGAGTTTGACGAATTTCCACAGAAAGATGGAGGAAAAAATCTTTATTGTGTGTGTTTTTCTTGTTCTTTTAATAGCAGCTACTTTACATGCTAAGAAACTGCAACCAGTAAGTGAAAAAAACAAAAGTCCATGTCACAGCTGATGTAAATACACCTTGTGAAGGAATGGTGGAATAATCATAAAGGCTTTAAACCTGTCCTTACTAACAAACTTAGTTCCTGTAGTCTTTATAAATGAAACAATTTGTTTTTGTCATTACCTCTAGGATCCAAAACCAAGCATGAACTATTGTTATATCTCAAGGAAATGTCTCTTTCCATTGGCCATTAGTGCCCTAAAGGCCACAAGTACCCCCAGCCACTCACATAAATCTCCACTTTCAGAGAACCGAGGCTGCCAGAGCAGTTGACTTGTCACGATGGAGGGCACAGGGGCTTGTGAGATGGAAACTGGTATTTTGCGAACTGTTTTGATTTAAGCTGAATGCCATTGTAAACTTGTAAAGAGCTACAAGAACACTTAATTTGAAAACATAAAGGTCACCGAAGGCCTAACAAATGGGCTGCCTTTGGCAAAAATGTGCTCGCTGACTGGAGTGCTGCCTCTGAGCACAAAAACAAACCAACGTGAGTGATAATCAACTGGAATGCACAGACAGACTCTGGGTGTATTTCCTTCCTTAAAGCAGCCAAGCAGACACAGCCTCGGTGCTGTTTCAGCCAGACGAGTCTATTTGCTCTTGTTTGATGTGCGGTGTTTAAAGTAAACGGTGATAGCGATAGCGAGGTGCTGACTGACAGAACTGGGCCCCTTTGCTCACACTGAACTCACCCACGTGCTGAAATCCATTTCTTTTCCACTGAATCTCCACCAGGTAATGACTCTTTCCTGTAGCTGGCCCAAAGAAGTAAAGGCACGACAGAGATTCCCCAGGTAGCGATGGCGACAAGCTCCAAAACTGGAATACAGATCTGTCATCTAATCCCAATGTGTCACATTTTATGGAAAACCAGGGTATTAGAGAAGCAAATAGATGGCAGTGAGAAGAATCAGAAGTGAAAATAAACCATGGCTTTTCAGGAGTGGAAGTCAAAAAGCAGGCTTGACCACCATGCATGTAAATACATATACATATATATAAATTAATAGATGTATATATGTTGATACACTCATATGTGCACAGATGGGTTATAAAATATATTTAGATATTTTCATGATAACTTTTTTTTCATAGTCTCTGATACACTTTAAGACTATTTTGTATTGGTAACAAGATAATAAAGGATGGTTCTGTGATGAAGATGTTTTCTGACCCTACAACCTCATTCCTGCAGCCATACCTACCCTGAGAGTCCCTCAGACCTTCTTTGAAAACTACCTGAATGTGGATAAAGTAGGTGAAATTTTTCACTACCAGAAACGTGGCTTGACCTCAAATATCATCCTTGATTTTACAAGTGTAAGGAATTCAGTATTCTCATGGTGCCAATAGAACCTCCCCAGCAGGGTGATCACACTTGAAAGCATTGGGAAATGTAAACTTCCTGACACCCCTGACACCCCTTCTGAAGCACAGCGTGGTAAATCAGGGTGTTTAGGAATACAAACTCTACTCTAAATTGCTTTCCTAGGGGAAAAGCCAAGGTTCTGGCTAAAGTGCTAACACAGAGGAAAGAAACCTGATGGTAGAAGGCTTCTTGCTCTTGCAAAAGGAGACGAAATGTGGGTGTGCAGGGGCAGATGGAGTGAGTGCAGCTAGAAATGAGATTTGGTTTCCTAGAGCTGAGGGAAATGAAACATGGAAACAACCTCCCTCGGGAGGCAAGGAGGTCTTCAAGAGCTGTGTGTGTACTCTTCAGCGCCAGACTAAATGTCTTTTCAGAAGACAGGGTTTAATTCCACCTCTTGGAAGAACTCTGTGGCTTGTATTTACAGAACACTCGGTAATTGCTGTATTTTGAGAATATAAACTCCCTATTTCTACAAGTTAGCTTGAAAAAAAAAACCCCAGTCATTAAATACAGGCACTGAAAGGAGGGAAAAAAGGGAGACGATCTCAATAGGAAATGAAAAATATGTCTCAACAGCTTCAGATTGCCTGGATGGATGGTATTTCAGAAAGCTGTTCTTGGAAACACGTCCTGGAGAGGCAAAAGTTCCCCTGAGCAGTCTCTGTCCTGTGAACCCTGATGCCTGGGCTTAACTCGTGCTTTTGAGGGTAAAAAAGGTCTGGTCACTCATGTGAAGCTGAATATGTGTGAAAGTGTTTGCAAAGCTGGGGCACAAGAAGGAATTGTTTAAATGTGAAAGGGAAGGAAAGGGGGGTGATACAGGAGCTGCTCTCCTCCCCAAACTGGGGCAAATAAAGTGACCCTGCTACCACGGTTCACTGAAGAATAGAAAGAAAATCAGAAGGGAAAATATTTTTTTATTAATCTAATTGACTTTTAACCCCTCCTTTTAAATTTTTTATTTTTTTTTACAAACTGAAGACCATTGCTATTGTATCTGTAGAAGAAGAACTGAAACACCCAGCTAGGCTTTAAGCACTTTTTCTGTTTTTTATGAAGCAAGAAGTACATTTTTAAAGAAATTTTCACCCGGAATGCTATTTTAAATAAATATGAGAAGGGATTCTCCAGCCAAACTTAGACCACCTGCATGCCTAAATTAAGCCATAAATTGATAGAGAGACACCAGCTAACCCAAATACAATGTGCGTTCTCCTCCCAGAGGTGATTTTCCTTCCCATCACATGCCTTCCTCTGGGTGGAAATACAGCAGAATGTGTTAATTCAAAGAAATTCACAGATATAATCACTTTTATGGTTTTTTTTGAATACCTTTGTATTATTGCAAACATGTATCTCTGCTAGTCCATAATGAGCAAATCTAAATCCTGCCTCACTTGGGGTGGACACACAACGACCTTCACCGATGCCAGATTCCCTGTGCAAAGCTGGGTATCATTAGTGAATATAAAACAGGAAGCAGGCTGGGAGTAAATCATATGTCAAGTCTAAGACCAAGACAAAAAAGGGCTCAGTCCATCTCATTAAGTGTCTTTTCTGCAAAAGAACTCTGCCACCTAACTTTAGTTTTGTACACTCAGTTCAACCAACTTAATCAATGTCAGTTTGGGTATATTCTTCAAGATGTTCATCCCCTACATTCAGTGCAATACTCATGTTTCTTGTTAGTTCTCATTATATTATATATTTTTTTTCTGAACTGAAAAAAGCCAGTAACAATATCAGTTTGAAAAAATTAAAATTTTGAATTAATTAATTATCATTCAGAAGTGCTTAAAAGCCTTTTATTGTCTTCACACTAAATTCAGAGTGAACCTACACTGTAGTTTGGAGCCCTGCCTGATTCTTTGCTGATTCCTGGCTACAAGCCAGACTTGGTTTCCCATCCTACACTTCAGATATTTGCTCAGTAGCTGATGTTTATGTCCAGACACTCTTACAAGGTGCAGAAATCACTAAGCCATGAAAGAGAGATTGTCAGACATTATGGGGAATAGCATCTGGTCATATAGTTTTGTATGAAAAATATCAGTGAAAGACGTTCCACCCTAAACTTTTTGATCACCCTAGACTAGGAAGAATGCTTCTATTTCTTGGTTTAATTTCTATTTTTAGAGAATTTCAGTAAAACTGATTTTTTTAATGATATACCAATACCATAGAGTATTTTTGCAGAGCAGTTAATTTTTGGTGTTACCATCAAGTGTTACAGTTGTTACTCTGCCTCAGAAAACTGAGTTTAAAGAAGAGAACTCCGTCTGCAGAGACAGAAAATCCCAAACATTTGTCTCCTGAGCACAGCTTGCAAACACTGCTCGCAGTAGAGCATTATGGTTTGGTGCTGCACACATGTCAGTTCTCATTCTGGGTTCAGTGTTTGTCTGGAGACTCTGTTAAAAGGGGAAAACTACTGCATTTTGACCATTTGTTTTAAGAGGAGTCAGAAAAGCTGATCCCATGAAGTGCCCACTGAGCATCCATTAAAGTTCTGACCAAAGCTGCCATTCCTCACCTCCCCTGTCCTTCTTGAAGTGCATCTCCTCTCTTCATCAACCACTGCCAGAAATTTCCTAAATGCAGATTCCTGATCACTCCAGTGACAACACAGCTGTGATGAAACTCACTGTGGTGATGTTTGCAGGCCAACACGGTGAATGAACACCGCATCCTGGTATAAGGAATGATACCTGAGCAGTTCGCAGTCCCTGTAACGGAGGACGGGCAGCCTGAGGATGCAGCATTTGCCTGGCGGGGATAGGAGCTGGTGGCGAATGATTCCCTGTGTTGTAAGCGGTGATCCCAGCCCACGCATCCACTGTGCATTGCACTCTGGGCATTGATCCTCCTTGGATAATTCAGGTTTGGAAGTGAGAGCCACCCCGTTTGGTTGGGACCTCTGGCAGGTGCATCTAACTGCAGAGCCCGGCCCTATTTCCCTGCTTAGCTTTATTCTGCTGCCATTCTGGAGATTAAAAATTGCAGCCTCTGTACAGGACAAAGGAGTGATGTATAACTTTTATAGGAAGTCCTGATCACAGTGGGATGCACCTTCAGATTTGTGTCTTAAACCTCTGCTATGGATTTTGACAACCTATTTCTGCAGAGTATCAATTTGTTTTGTTGTTATTTTTCCCCCTTTGGGAAGATAGGTTTTATTGTTACAACTGTCAAAGCCTGTTCTTTTCGCCAAGGTACTTGTGGAGAAGGGAAAAGAAAAAAAAACAGCACACAGGCAGTAATGGAGGCTGTAAACACCGGATAGGTGTCTATTGTGAGGAAAACATTTTGCTTTCATCTCCGGCCCTCACTACTTTGTTTGTTTACCTTTCCCTGAACTTTCTGGAAATGCTGTTAACATTTTTCTCTAAGTGAGCTATTACAGGCAGATACAGAAGAGGTATTAAATTGTTGGTTCCTCCCTGCCCTGCCCAGTCTCCTCCTGGCCCTGAAGACAAGCTGATGGATGTCATGGTGACTTTTTACTCCTTCTCAGTGTTTAATACAGAAAAAAAAAGGTCTTTGAAAGCCCCAACAGTTTCTGTGCAAAAAGAGAACCTGATTCGAATAGACAGAGAGACAAAACTCTCCAAGGTCTCCTCAGCAGAATGTGAATGCTGTTGGTTAGAGAGAGAAAACTGTTCAGGTGTTACACAAAAGCACATTGAATTCTAAGGGCAGAGAGATGAAAGGCAGCGTGGTGGCTCAGACTGGTCTGTGAAGCAGAGACCCAGATCATACTCCGAGCAGTGATTCACCTACACGTGCCGTGATTTTGTTGGGGTTTATTTTGGTTTGCTCATAGATATGATTAGCCCCTGGGGTGGAATTGGTCATGCCATATTTATCTAGAACTGAGCTAATTATCTTAAACTCTCTTTATAGTTTCGGAGAGACATTCATTTCATGGGTGATTCATCTCTTCCTGGATGTGTGAATCCTCTAAAACAGGTCAGAGGAACGGAATCCTGACTCTAAACACAGCCTGAGGTACAGACAAGGATGCCAATACCTGTCCTACAGCCAGGTGTCCCTCCTCTCGGGGTCACAGAGCAAATCCTTATGGATATTTGCCATGACTTCTGTGATTGTCTTCTATGAGGCTTTTATGGGTGGATTCATCCAACTGAAGTGAGGCACTCAGGGAAAAGAGGAAGATTGGGATATTATTAGTCATATATGTTTTCAGTGAGACAGCAGAAATTTTTCATTCCCTTTTCCCTATTAGACTCCTCCTTCCTAGCGTGTTATTTCTGACGGCCCTTATTTCAATAAAGGAATTTTGGGGTTGGTCTTTCACTCCATCATTTGTTTGAAGGATTGATATTGTCCTATTCTCCCATTCCAGGATGTGGAAGAAAGCACTTCTATATTTAGGGGTTTGCTATAAATAGAGCCACATAAACAGTTCATTTCCTGCACCAGTTCTGAGCTGAATTGTTTAAAAGCATTGTCTTTATTCTTTTCCAAAATTATTTTCGAGAAGTTGGAAAAAAAACCCCAAAAAGCTCCAAACTTCTTTTTAGCACAAATATCCATTTTTAAGTACTCTTTTGAGTGACTCAAGCACTAAGATAAATATGTGCTCACTCTTACTTACGGGAGATGCAAGATTCAGCAAGGAATTGTCAAGTGTTTAGCAAGGATTATCTGACTAAACCACAGGAAGACAGAGAGAAAATGTTGCTGCAGGGGGAAATACCAACCTGAGAATATTATATGATGGTTTGGGCATTTTTTCCTGATGCACTGGGGAAAAGTGCCAAAAACTTGCTGGTAAAGGCAATGTTTGCACCCCAGCCTTCTGCTCCATGTGTTGTTTGATTTGCCTGAATGTAGTTCTGCAATGAAAAGGGTCAAACACACAAACACTTCTAGCTTTTAACAATTTTAACTGCATTTCTTGGTGCACAGTGAGTTTTTGGGCTGGGGGAGAATTCAAGTCTCATCCAGTGGTGCTTGGTGCTGGGAAATGTAACTGATGCAAAGCAGTTTTACCTTTATTTCTGCAGCTCATGTTTCTGATGTTGGCAAGTGCAAATCTAGTTTTCCTTTGGGTTAGGGGAGAGGAAGGAGTAGATAACTCTTATCTCTGCAAATTTTCCCCTGACCTTTAAAAACAACTCACCTGGTATATTCACAACAGAACTGAGCTAGCAGTAAGTCCTTCTGGATCTGAGCTTGCAGATCTGCGTGCTCCAGTTTCAGCCAGCGAGTGAAGTAAAGCAAAGCGGGCTGGGTTGTCTGAAAAGCAGCAGTCGTGACTGCTGGTAAAGGGAAATGCTGGGAAGCTTTCAGGCTGCGTGAATTCCCTACACTTGGCTGCCCTAGATAAGGCTTTTGTGGTTCTTCTCTCCGTGGGAGTTGGCTCACAGCTGGAGACACTTAACCAGCTCTACCTGCGCTGGCGCAGGGGAGTCTCTGCGGTCTCCAAGTGTCAGAATCCCCCGCTGAATCGTCTGGGATGAAATCCCTGCTTTTGTCATCGAAACTGCAGGAAAAACAAAAACTCCCCAACAACATTTTTAGTGTTAGAGAATCGAGGCATTACTTTATTTCTGGCCAGGATGGTGTTCTGGCCAGGATGTGCCACAGAAATCATTTCATCCACACATAGCCCAGGTGGGTAGAGAAAATCATTCCATGACACAGGGATTTTACCCGATTTTTCCCAAACTTTATACAGGCAAAACCCACAGAGATACATTGCTTCAATGCTCATTGGTTCCAACTTACGTAGTCGTTAGTATTTGGTTTCCTATTGGTTACAGATCTTCTTTGCTTCTGATGTTGATTAGGTCTTCATTGCTTGGTTCTCTGATCAGTCCTTTCCAGGAATAGGTGGCTCCCACTCTGCCAGGGGGATTGTCTTGTGTTGACAGTTCATTAATGGCCCTCCCTGGTTGTTCTCTCTTGTGTATCTCCTGTGCTGCTCCCAGTCTGTTGAGATGTTGAGCTCATGAGGCCTCCACCCAGTTCTTGCTGTGATTGTGAAGACTGACTGAAGTTAAAAAATATTATACTTGGTATATTTTGTAACACTCTCACTCCTGCCTTTCCCCTTGCTTGTTCCAAGCTCTTTCTACTCGTGAGCCACAGAAGGGGCTGAGCTGGCACAGGGGCAGTGGGGGCACATCAGAACCCTTTGGCAGAGATGGCAGACACTTCACCGCATCCTGCTCCCCCGCTGAGCCAGAGGTGATGTCAGGCTTCATTTGCTGCTTAATTAAAAACCCTCGTGCAGGTCCTATCGCTGACAGTAAGAGCAATGTACCATGAGTGCTAATTCTAATTGAATTTTCAGGCTTATGAAGTCGAAAGAGGAGGGAAATGCATAGAGACTTCCATGGTCCCCTATCAGCTGGGAGATTCTGGTGCTGGGGAGCCTCTCAGACAGAGGAGGGGCAGTTCAGCTTCTCCTGGTGCCCCACTGCCAGCTCTGCAAGGCACAAATGGTACCACGCTGAATCATGCTAATGAAACATTAAATTCATCATCTCTTTCAAGGCCTAAGGCCCTTCAGGAGCAGAAAGGAATTTATTTACACTTAAGAAACCTTTTGTCAAGATTCCAATACAGAAAACATGTGGTGTCTCAGAAGGGTGGACTTGACGATCTTCTAGGTCTCTTCCATTCTTTATGATTCCATATGAATGGTCTACTTCCCTCTGATCATTTTTCATCACTTAAAATGGGGTGAACTCTTGAGCTTTGAATATCTCCCTCTCTCTCTCTCTCTATATATATATATATATATGAATTCTAATTAATTCCATGCTGAACAGCCCAACACTCGAGCTCTGACAAACACCTAAACCCACTAACTTTCCACTATGGCTGTGTACATAATTTTATCACAGAGAAACTAATTCACTGTTTCTCTACGTTTTGCACGTAGCTTGACAAAGCGTCTGCCTGAACAGGGCTGTGTAAAAATAAAAATAATCAGTTTTGTGCAAGTTTCATGAGTCAAGCTGCCAAACCATGTTTTTGAAATGGATAGATTGCTTAACTTTATTCATATATCTTATGGTAATTTCCCTTTCCTAAGGTATAAAAATGACAGATATGAGTGTTTTGTGGTCATTTTTCCTTCCCCACATCTTTGATTTGGAAGTGAATTTAAGCTCTAGAAATTAGTGAGGGCTGAAGAGTAGCTTGAAGTGCTTTGCAGCACAGAAAATGCAGAAATTACATCTGAATCTAGGATGTAGAGTAAGAACATGGAAGTGTCACTACAGACAAAATTCAGAGATGCTATTTCTGCCTTGCATTTCCATCTTATTTGGAAATCTTGCTCTGTTGCTGCAATGGGCTCCATTCTGAACTCTACAGGGCCACAAATGGAAATGGAAAAGCAGATATATGGAAAAACCTGTGTGATTGTGGCACAACAAGAGGAGAGAATCTGGTGTAAAACCCTCAGAGCTCCTTGAATTATTTCACCGTGTGTTTTTATTGTGGGTTTTCATCCATGCAATTCCTATAGGATGCTTTACTTGTGGATTCTGTACAACAGGATGAGTTAAATAAGACATGATCTCTAGTTTGTCACTGATTATCTGGGAGAAAAACACAGAGAATCTGGAAACCCTCCAATGAAAGCAAATTTTGAAAAAGACTTGAAAATTGAGTTACACCCTTTTCCTGCTGAGCTCAAAACTAACTGTTTACTAATAACTTTATTATGCTTGTTTACTGCTCCCTAGTGCTTAATTATTATTTTTAGGGATGTAGGCTTTATTTCATCATTTTAACACAAGAACTGTTGCTCAAGTTGAGGAAACAGCAAGGGTGGAATCTGCAATGCACAGCGTACAGCTGGTTGAACTGCTCACAGTGAATAATTTACTGGCTCAGTTAAGCCTTATTATCTCTTTGAAAATTGTCCAGACACAGACTTTGATTATTATGAAATTGTTAATTACTCAAAATTGTTTGACAAACATTTTACAGAAACAGAGTCCAACTTACGGGCTGGTCTCAAGCTGGGTGTTATTCACCACCCTGAGCTCCTGCAGTGTGCTGGTGGGACAAACACAATGTCTGGTGGTTTGGATGCACCAGGTTGGCAGAGAGGAAGCCAGTAGATGGTGCTCAAGGATGTGAAGCCAAATTCGGGGGGTTTAGGCAGGAGAAAAACGTGTTGCTAAGCCCTGCAAATGTCAGGTTTTTATCTGTATGTGTATCTGTGTTCAGCAGGCAAGCACCCCAGTTTCTGGCTGCCCACCCATCTGAAATATTGAAAATATTTGAAGAATGAGGAGTTGTGTCGACTGTCCTCCTGAGCTCACATTGCCAGGAGAAATCACAGCACTGCTCTGGAGAGGAAAATCCCACTGTGGAGGAAAGCTTAAGGAGAAGGGCAAACTGCATCTGAAAGCTACAGTTTCCATTCTTTCCTCTCCTTCCTCAGAGCTCGTTTACCCTAAAAATTGTCCTCATTTGCAGGGTGACAGCAGGAGCAATCTCTTCAGGCTTTGCTCTCTACGCTTCACTCAGTTCCTTCAGAGCCCTGGCACCAGTGGTCACTGTCTAGCAATGATGTTCACACAATGTTGCTCATTTTTTCCAAAAGACTTCTCCTTTTTGAAAATGAGCATAACCAAATCTTCAGGCACCTCTGCTAAGAGCTTCCTGGGCTGCATGAATTCTTAATTGCCTCATTGCCTGCCTGAAAGGTTTGGATTCTCTTAGTTTAAGGTGGAGAGGCCCAAAGGGAGATCTGGTAATTATCTTCCAGCACAGAAGAGGTTGCTGAGAAGTAGGAGGCCATAAATTCTCCCTGTCTGCTCCACAGAGTGCACGTTTGAACAGGCTTAAATTCAAGCAAGGGATATTTAGTCTGAACATTAAGAAAAGCCTCTATCACTTGAAGGGTAATGAAGCACTGGGCTAGGTTTATGAGAGAATATCCCTATCACCAGTGATTTTTAAGCAAAGACTAGGAAAAAAGTGTTAATTTTAGCATAAATAAAGTGTATTCTGTTCTCAAGAATGTGTGAATATGTGTGTAGGTGATCTGGATGAGTTCTCAAAATCTCCTCCATCCTAAATTCTGGTGTTCTCACCAAAGGTAGCTTCCACTGTCTGTTTTTCATAGTTGTGGAAAGAAGTTTTTTGATAATAACGTGGTGCAAAGGGTGGACTTATCCATACAGGCTTTTTACCTGATTTATCAGTTTTTACTTCTATTTACCATTTTACTTTCAAGTGCTATAAATACCCTGGATTTCCAGCTTTTGATAGGTAAACAGGAAGCTTGCTTGTACGCTTCAGTTCTCGCTGCTTTTTACAGAAAGAAGATAAAAGAGACATAAAACATTAAGTCTGCAATTTGGTCACATGTATATTTCATAAAGGCAACTTACTGAGTAATATATGGAAGGCTTTTGCAGACAATCGTTACGAGGCACACTCTGCTCGGTGAGTGAGGTGCTTGCATTATTGATTTTAATAGAATTCTGCAGAGTAAGGATAAATTGTGGTAATACTGCCTAAGAAGGTGCAGCAGGCGAAGGCTCAGGCAGCTGCTGGAATCTATTCTGTGACCAGAACGCTGTTTTATGACCAATAGGGGCAGCAATTCCATAATGCACAAGGTCCAAGTGCAATAAACAGGGCTTTGGTACCGTAGATTTCACCAGGACTCGGAGCAATAAAAATGTTTATGATGCTGAGCATTATGGTGCTCTATTGCTTGGAAAACATGCAACAGTAGGAAGGGGATTGTGTTTGCAGCAGCGCTTGGGGAAGGCTGCGGTTTGCTCAGAAAAACTGCATCCACATTCTAATGTGTGCTTGAACAGCTCTGTGTTCCCTTTGCTCTCAACAGCTTCTTCCATGTAACTTGTCCTGTTTTCTCCTTAAAACCTTGCTGTTTTCCAAATTGGGGCATGGAATGCATATCTGCATAGCTGGATACAGATCATGCCTGTCTCAAAACCCCCCGTTTTATTTGGGGAGGTTCTTTGTGAGTTGAATAACAGCCAGTTGCTGCTGCATGGTAAATATCCATTTGTGTGCTTTCCACCCTCACCCTGAGCAAGGTGCTTTGCCTCAGCCCCTAATGAAACTGAGCTTGGGTCATAATGAAAGGATTCTGGTGAGATCCCTCTAGCACACCTCCAAATGATGCAGGGCCTTGCAGAGTACTGCCAGGATAGCATCACTCTCGATTTTCATTTATGCCCCTTCCCATTACTCTCCTAGTCAGAGCCAGATTATTAACATTAGTGTTTAATATGTTTTTATGTTAAAACTCTTTATTAATTTTCAATATTAAGATTGGGCAAGGTGAGAAAAATACTGAATGCTGTTTAAAACACTTACTAAATGCTGTTTAAAATGCTGGTTTGTATCTGTGGGGATATATCTGTATACCTGAAAGCAGCCAGATGTTTGTGTGCGTGAAAGAAGAAGCTGTGTTGGGACTGGTGTATTCAGCTCCACCTGCCTGGAGGGCAGGATGAGCACTGGCACACAAAGGTGCTGTGCCAGGTTGAAGGAAAGGTTCGTGAGAGTCTCTGTGAGCAGGAGTGGAGTGCCCAGCTGTGTGCATTCACTCCTGGGCTCTGAAGCAGGCACTGCTGAAGAGAAAAATATCTAGAGTGGATTGCATAAGACAGATGAAGACAGAGAAGGGAAAATCAGCCTCAAATAAGTGATTTACCCGAACTGATGTAAAATTTAGTGGCTAGGCCATTACTAGAACCCAGGTTTCCAAAATCTCCAAGCCACTCTTATCTTGGAACTGCGAAACAGTGAGAGCAGTTAAATGACCCTGAGTGCCAAATTCTGCTTCAATTCTGAAGTCTACTCTATTAAAACAATAATTTTGCACCTCAAGTGGACATATGGCAAAAAACTTTTGGAGGAAAAGAAATTTTGCGGTAAAATTTGATTGAACCAGGCTTCTTTGTTCTTGTTTTATAACTGTTACTTTTTTTTTGTTTGGTTTTAGTGTTAATCATTTATGAGAAAAAAAGACAAGGAGGGAAAGAAAGAAAATTCTGAAGAAATAAACACTGAATTGATGGAACATAAAATTCCCATGTATTTCAGCATGACTTGCTCATAGCGACAAAGTCTTCTGCATTGCTGTTGCAAACCTTATTTTTGTTTAATAAAGTTTATACAATCTGTCAGTTTTTAAATTAACTGCTTGACTGGCTCCGACTTCAGTCACGACATTTTAAGACCATGTAAACATAATCATTGGCTGTGAATGAAATACAAGGATGTGGAACTGGCAGGGACTGCAGAGAATGTGAAGGGAAAACTTGTCATTTTACTGACAAAACAAAACAGCAAAAATATATTTCTAAATCACTTCCCTACTGTTTTTCTTTTTTTAAAAGGCATTTGTAAGATGCTTATTTACTTTTTTTTCCCTTTCCCTGAAGGTATGGCTGTTTATCCTTAGTTTGAACTTTTGAAAGCAATTTTTCACGTTGATTTTCCAAATTGTTTTTCAAAATTGTGTGATAATGCTGAAAAACGCGTTCACGGAATCGGACCCTTGCCACTCCGTTTTCTGAGTGAGCGGTAAAAAAAAAGAAGGAAAAAAAAGAAAAGGCCTGTTTGTTCAGGTGAATTTGATATGTTTGCAGCCATGGTTCGTTAAATACATACATACATACACACACATATATGTATGTGTGTACATATATACACACACATATAATTAAGTGTGAAAATAAAGTGATTGAAATGCAAATCTGATGTGACTTTCCAGACCGGCTCATCTGGATTGAAACACAAATGGCCCTGGACAGCACTGGTGTGAGAAACCCCAGCACATCACGGGCTCTGTGCCACTGCAGGGTGATGAAAATGCCTTTTTTGGAGCCTCACTCTCTCCCTGTCTCCTGAGAGGCTGCGTGTGGCCAGTCTGCGCTTCACAGTGAGGCCTTTAAAGTTTTCAGGTGGCAGCAGATGTATTGCAACATCTTTTATGGAGGCTGAGGCTGCCCGGGGAGGTATCTGCTAATCCCTTTGATCACGCACCCTTGTCTCCACTGGGCTCACTGAACAGCCTGACGAGAACGGGGAATAAATCCTCGGAGAAATCACAGACCTTTCTTCACTGCTTTTAGCTTCAAGTGACAAGTGCAAGTCCAATTATATGTATCTGTATTCCCATCTGAAATTCTTAATTGCTGAATGGTTTTCACCCTGGGGAGAGGATGAGAGAACCGGCCTGGCAGATCTGGAAGGTGCTCAGACACAGACAGGGAGGGCCTGGTGAGAAAATCTGCATGGGTCAAACTCAGCCAGAAAATGCCCCGTGGAATGAAAGATAAACACAGTCTCCATGTGACCAGATGGGAACAGAGTCTGCTGGGCTGCAGATTTCCTGTTAGAACTTTTGGTCCAGTTCGTCATATGGGGCCTCACAATATTAAAGTCTTTCTTCAGAAATCATTGCTTTAAGGTACGTATTGAATTTTATCCTTCTTAGGTTTTAATGTGTGAAGGCCACGCTTACAGAGAGGAGAAAAAACAAGCCAAGAACACAGAAACTGTGAAATATGGTCTTAGAACTGCAGTGATAAATATTTTTGATTGAAATAGTATTTATAGATATTCCTCTCTTCTCAGTGGTGTTGGTATAATCCAAAAATCACTTAACCTCACTGAGGAATTAATAAGAACTTTTATTTGTTTTGAAAACTGAAACCTTTTCTTTCATCCTCCTTTCAGCAGATTAGCAGGATTAAAGTTTTCAAAGGATGCTGGAAATCGGGTTTATGGGAACTGATGGGCTAAATCCTCAGATGACACAAATCAGCTTACCTTTGGTGATTTCAGTAACCACAGTGTTAATAATATCAGAATGATACCAGATCCCTGTGGAAGAGATGAAAACGCCAGGCAAAACAGAAACCCACCCCCCAGAGTCTGCAGGAAACCCAGAGAGAGATTGCAGGAGGGACAGGCGTGGTTCGTGTTTTTCTTACAGAGATCTCCTCTCCAGACTGTCAGCAGTGTAAACACAGGGCACTTTGGGATTAGCTCAAAATATCTCCTGAATTCCTTCTGGGAACTGACAGTAAACCTTTTACTATCACAGCTCAGGCTTATTAGCAGCACAAGGAAGAAGCCATTGGCATGGGATCAGTTGGAATTTCCCAGGGGAGTTGGACAGGCCTCTGGATGTCACCGACGGTGCTGAAGGGGGAGAGGTGGGAGCACACCCTGCCCTGGGCAAGAACACGTGCTAAAAGGAAAGGATTTAACAAGATAACCTAGTTATATATGGAACAATTAATTTGTCTCAATACAGGGAGTTTCTGCCATTTCAGAGGCCCTGGGACATGGGACATATTTACCTTAGGCTGATAGGACAAAGCAATGAGTGCCCTGGAGTGGCAGCTGCAGTGTGGCCAGGATGTCTGTGGCATTCCCATTAAAATCCTGACTTTACACCACTGAATTAATGCTCCAATAGCTCTGGTGATGTTCTCTTTCACTGCAAATTAAAATGAGAAATATTAATATTAATGCTATGGAAAATCATGTCATAGCCATCCATTTGTCTTCCTGCCCTTCGTTTTCAGGAGCGTGAAGGGAGAAAACACGTTCTTTTAGACTTTAGCATGTAAATGTTTGTTTCAGTCGCTGCCAAAATTTGCTGATCTGTCTATGGGTAACATTCACCTACTTGAAGGGTCCTTGAGTATCAGGAAGTAATTTAATCTCCCCAAAAGTAGCCCCGATCTTAGGAATGATGATGAGGATCCTTGGGAGTTACTGAAGACCTGTACCATCAGACATGGAGGTGTTTAGTGTAATTTCAACAGCATTTAGACTGCGCTGACTGCTCCCAAAGGACAAAAACCCTTCCATAATCAGCATGTCCTCCCTGAAATCTGCTGAGCTCAGCTTCGCTGTATTCCTGGAAAACAGGAACAGAAGAATCAGGGGATGGCCTCCACTCTCCAGCAGAATCCCTTGCAAAGTCAGACTTGGCCAGGAGTGGATCAAACACAAATCTCATTTTGCCCAGTGCTTTGTTCTTGGCAGAGGGTTATATATTTGTATAATACATTTGGGTGACAGATTTCTGTGTAAGACCTCAAAATCAACTGTGGAGAAACCATAACACAACAATGTTATAAAAGCAAAAGGAGATTCATTACCAGATCAGTAATGGGGTTTTATGGAAAATATGCCTCACTGGCAATATAAAATCTGGCAGAGAACATGAAAACCAATATAGGATATGAATATTTTTATTGATAAACATGAACATTCAGATTTTTTGGTCCATGTGAATCCTGTGTCATGAAATGGGTATAAAAGCCAGAAAACAAAATTGCATATTGTCAAAACGCAAGATGGTTTTTGTATATCAAAATACATTGTCCACTAGTTTGAAATTTTTTTTAGGTCCAACTTTTAAAGCCTAATTTAAAACTTTCAATGGAAGTTGGATAATATTTGAAATATTAAGAAGTACTTACGAGAGGCATCAGGAATTCTGAGTTACAGTCACCACACCTGGCAAGGGCACAGGATGCTAAGCAAAGGAAGGGAAATATATTGTTTATATATTGTTTACATATTGTTTACCCGTGCCAGTACAGATAATCTGGAATATAAATTAAGCATGATATAAAAATAAAAAATAAAGACCCACTAAAATTGGTGTCTAAATATGATAATAATATTGTAACTATTATAATAACTAAAATGTAATAATAATAATAAT
>VYZT01043476.1:0-25007 GCA_013400735.1 Pomatostomus ruficeps
TGCATATTAAATATTGGTCTGTCACCCTTTCAAAAAACATTCAAAGCCAGACACTAGGAAACTCAGAGAGAAAGCCAATGTGGCTGATCAAAGGTGAGAAATAGCTCATTTTCAAAGAATAAAAGACTAAAATAAAGGACGGGTCAGACCGGAAAAGAAGTGCTGGGAGAGAATGAGGGAGTAGTGGAGGTTCATAAAACCCATGTGTGCCTCACAGAAGACAAAAACAGAATATCTGTACTCTATTTTTGTCATTACAATATCTAGGGGACAACAAATGTGACTAGAAAATGGAAAACAAATAAATTCAGTTACTTTTCCACACAAAGAACCTCTTTGCTCATTGTCCCAGGATGCTACAGATGTCAGAAGTTTGTGTGATTTCAAGAGATGACTGAACAAATGTCATGGAAGAGAACTCCTTAAGGTCTCTTTCTCAAGAAATCCTAAACCGCAAATCACTAGAAGCTGGAAAAGGTTCTGCAGGAAGTGTCAATAAATTATAATTTTACCTCCTCATCCTGGCTCATGAGACTTGCCACCACCAGGTGAGGCTGACCATAGCCTGGGCCAATGAGCTGGGTGCAGTGATTATGTTAAAATCAACAACTGACCCATAAAACAAGGCATTATTTTACGCTACCAACCAATTTGCCAAAGAAATTAAAATAGGTTCTTTTTCAATGCTTTCCCTGTAAGTCAGATCAACATGTGACTGAAGCGCCGTCTGGTGTAAAGCCTCATTTCCTGACAGAGGGCTGCAACATGGCATTTGCTCAAACTCACCCATCTGTTTAATTTGTCCCTTATATTTTTTATGTTTCCTAATGTTGCTAAACTGCACGGACTTGTAGTTTGGTTGCCTTGCAGCACCTATCATGCAGAAGAAACAAAGAGTTTCCTTCATGGGGCACCAGAACGATACGCAGTTAGCTTTTAATTGGTGTGGGAGGCTTTTGAAGAGGAGAAGTGAAAGCTCCAGAATTTCTGTCAAAAAAACAAATTACCTTCCAAGGCTAAAATCTGCACTGATAGGGAATGCAAGCTACCGTCCCCTGCATCCTGAATAATCTGGGTTCTGAATTAATTATATCTTTCCAAAGCTTAACCATAAATAGGAGTTGTCATCTTTTTTTTTCTTTTCTTGTCTGTTCCCTGCTGTGTGTGTACATGTGTCCTTCTTAAGTCTTGGTAAATCTCTCTGATTAAGAGTAGGATTAATATAGGAGAATTAAACTTTTAAGATCAAAAAGAAAAGACATTTAACTTTCACCAAGAAGAAATTGTTACTAACATGCATTGTTTGAGTGAAAGAAAGGTTCCCTGTGTACAAAGGACTGTTTAACTGAAATACAAAGCTTTTTCTTAAACAAGTAATCTTCAAAAGAAAATATTTTATTTTTACATTTATTTTCACTTTAATCCTATCCTTTTCCTGCCTCACTTGGTGCCTTCTTATAGAAAATGACATTGTAAATGGTTGTAGAGTGTTATTTCCTTTCATCATCTAAGCCCTATATGAAAAGTAAATAATGAGAAATTATATTTTAAAAAATCATTACACCCTTTGTCTTGCACTCTTGTTTATTATTTTGGATCATACAATAAAGTTTGAAATGGTTTCAGTAGTATTAGAGTGAAAACTTTTATTCTTTTTCTTTGATACTTACCATTAAACAAAAATAAGAAAGATTAGTTAATCCACTAATGGCATCTTCATATGTTTAATTACTATTATTTTTATAGCAAGATCATTTAAATTACACTAAACATATTCCATATTCACTAAGGAAGCATATATTCTATATATAATGCTAGGTAGGTGAAAAGGAGTGTAACATGTAAATGAAATATCAAAAATAGATGCAAGCTGACTTATCCAAATTTTCTACATATTCTCAGGATCACTAACAAAAAGATTGACTTTCCCCAACCACCACAAGAATTCCATAACTGAGCTGAGCTGAACTGAACTCCAACAGGGTCCTGTTTGTCAATGAGGCACAATTTTTTTTCTCATTTCTTTACATAAATCTGAAGAAATTTAATTTATTTAAGTACTATTAACTTGAATTTCTCACACCATAACGAGAAACAAAATTTAAATTATTGCAAATAAAACAAAATCTCTACTTCTCTTTTAAATATTGTAGTGCGAATTTTTAATTTTTTCAGACTTTACAGTATAATACTGAGATGGATGTTTTCAATAAATGTATTTTTTCTTCTTTTTTCCATCTTTATAGCTTCATTTGGCACTGTTTGTATATTGCATCCTGTAGTTCAGAAGGTAATAGGCATGTCAAAGGATAGGCAAAGGTTGTTGAACACTGAGACCTGAGGAAGCATCACCACAGATTTCAGAAGACACAAGGTTCAGTTCTCAGATACTGCTGTGACTACAGTGCCAGAAGCTGAAGGAATTTTGTGTTTTGCTCTTTCATATTTTTACACATAAATTTCCCTTCTGAATATACTGTCACATAATCAGCATCATCACTGATATCACCAGGTCAGTTGGAGGGTTTCATTAGGCTTGAGAGAGAATCACACTGGAAAGGAATTGCAAAATAGGTATAAAGTCTATGCAAGGTCTTCCATAAGAGCCCAGATTTAATTTGGATATGGAAAGGGAGCAAATGGGAGTTACAGAAAGCCAGCCTGACTTTTAGGCTTCAGGTCTAAGGTCTTTGACTGAATTGCATTAGACCTGAATTAGGAAATTAAAACAAATTGCAGGAGATACTTCACCCGTACCAACAAAAAGTGAACAGAAAAGAAGTAGGGACAGTATATGAAAAGGAGTGTACTGAAATTTTAAAAGCTGTTTTAAAATAAAATTAATATATTCCTAATGGACCGAATGTAAGCTAAAGATTGACTTTGTTCCAGAACACACTAGGAATGATTAATGGATAAGAGTCTAGCAGAAAAGTAAGCTGAACATTCCTTTTGTTTCTGAACACCAAATGAATGGTCACAAAAATGATTATGCAGTTCAATTAGAATATGCAATAAATTTGCTATCCAAAATTTGACAAATGCAATATTTGATGGAGGGGAGAAAATATGTAGAATAAAAGTTTACTTCCTATTTTAGAAAATATTTTTAGTTTTCTGCATCTTGGGCTGTCTTCAAAATCAGAAATGAAATGTTAAAACCTCGTACCATGTTTGTTTTGCAACCTAATCTTCAGTAGCACTCCTAAGAACATACCAACAGTCAAAATCATCACATCCCCTACCATTCCAGGCAACTACATTTTTATAATTCCAATTTCAAATTTACCTACATCTAACTTAGAAGTAGTTTGGTCACCTTTCTCCCTTCTTTCTTATAGTAAGTCTGTTCTAAAACTTTACTCATCTGATATCTATAGACCTGGTATTTGGATGAGATATCTCAGTTATGCATATTTTTCTCTTCATCCATGGTTTGCCTTCTAGCTTACCTACCTCTCTGGTGTTTATTCCTATAAAATATTTATAAATAGAAATTCTGTTTCTTATCTTTTATTTTTGATGTTGAACAAACCAGGATTTTTTATTCTCCCATGCAAAACAAATCCTCACATCCCTGATCATTACTGGATATCTTCTTTCTACATATTGGTTTCAATTCATCTTTTCTTCTCCCTCAATTGACGAAATTTGCAGTGTAGCCTACAGGAGGTCACAGCAGATGCAGATGTCACAGCTCAGATGTAGATATCTGTCTTCAAGGTGAATCCATCCCCTTATTTTTGGAAACATGAGCCTTTTTGAGGACAGACAAGCTGTCTTATCCTATTGGAATCCAGTAATTGATGTCACAACAATATTATACTGAACTTTGCAGAGGAAGGATGTCTCCTTCCAAAAAGACAGCCAAGGAATGTCCCATTTAAATTCCCTTTAAGGATCTCATCTTGAGGCTGATCACACAACTATTTATCCATATTTCTCCACCCCCAATCTTTTTTTCCTTTTTTTTGGTAAGAAGTTTTAGGTCAAAACCTTCCAAAAGGAGACAACTGAGAATTGAAAGGGTCTTCCAGGATTTCTTTTCCTTCTGGGGTGTGAGGGTGTGGCTTTTTTTTGTTTGTTTTGTTTTTAATAGGAAGGTATTTAAGGGCACAAGAATACCAGCTGAAAGAAAAGTGGCCAAAACGGGAGCAATAGGGATCTCCAGGTGAAGAGAAGGAGGGGCTACAGTAGATGAGGCAATAGGGGCCCACCTTAATGCTTAATGTTGTTATCTCTTCCTTCTCATCCTCTAAAACCCCTATATCTGATACCCACAGCAACTAGTGGACATCTCAGCAATTTCCAGGGACTGACGTTTTAGATGCCATGCAGTGCCAGAGTCGTAGCTTCTGGGAAAGTTATGGAACATGCAGACATTCCTGTGGTCCCAGGTGACCAGGAAGGACTTGAGCAGTCATACAACTGCAACTAAGGACATTGCAAAAGGATCAGGATGAGGATAGGGGAATTACGGGGAAGTGGAATAAAATCAGTGAGCATATTAGATGTGAAATCCCTTGAAACAAGAAGAATATTTGTATGGATGACTGGAAAGATATGCTAATTCATTAACTTCTTCCCATTTTCCAGCAATGAATCAAATTATAGGTGTTAAACCTTTCTCCATCCCTCAGCCTTGGAGCTTAAGAAACCAGTAAGGGAAAGGCTCCCATGCATGGGAAGGAAAAGAATTTGACAGTACTCTGCAGCCACCACTTAGAGCATGTTACAATGGTGAGCTTGTCTTACCAGGGCAAACCTGGGCCCTATAGGTTGCTTTCAGTGCACCTGTTAACTCACCTGGATGTGCCTTCTTGCCCTCAATAACAGAAATTGAGCACAATTCATGTTTTCAGGAAAACATGCACATTCTGTTCTTTAAGAGTCTCTATGTGTAAACGATTCGCTGGGAACAAATCGCTTCATTCACTGTGAGCAAAGCACTCGTCCCTTCCTCTCAGAGATTTACCTCAGGCTGGTCATTTTCACATGACCTACTCAAAAAAAACCCAAACAAAACAAAACAACAAACCAAAAAAACCCCTAGGATTTAGTGACCTGCAGATCAAAAAGCACCATGGACAGAGAATGTTTAAAATTTGGACAACATCATGAGGAAAATTTCCAGAGCATCTTAGTAGTCAATGAGACTAGGATAACTTACTCTAGCTAAGGATCTGCTCTTTCATACGATCTCCTAAATAGAAGATCCCACTCCATGAGATGGCTTTTATAACACAGGAGCATAGCCTGAATAGGTCAGTGCAAGCATGACCTCTTCAGGAGACAAGTGCAGAAAAATTTCAAGTGAGGAAAAGAGGGGGGAAAAATATATAGAAATTTTAATAAATTTTCTTATCTTCCAAAGGAAAAGTAATTGACTGTAGGCATTAAATGTAGCTCTGTAGTTTCACATTTTAAAATGTTATGCCCTCTCCCTGAATTATAAAGTAAGGAACGAAAAGTAGCTGAATAAAATATATGTTTGTTTCTATACTCCTCGCACATATTTTTGTGCATAAATATAATGGCTAGGTAACCAATTCTGAAACAAGTATCATATATTTTACATGCACAAATACATTCACTAGTCATAAACATCACTTTTAGAAGCTATATACCTGTGGTCCCCGAACACAGTTCCTTTACTCCTTCACACAGACTACATTCCTATAAGTTCCTCTGAAAAATGAACCTAAAAAGTTTCATTTGTTTGGCTTCTTGGTTCTTATTTTACTACTAAGTCACTGCTGGTAAATCATAATGTCTAGTTCAGGTGAACTTCAGAAAATATTAGTAAAATCAGCACCAAGTTCTTCCTCACCAATATTTTTAAAAAAAGATACTGCCAATGTGTCTTTCTGTGAGGATAAGAGGATTAAAGTGAACTAAAAACAAATAGTCCCAATGAAAAAGGAAATGTCAAGGGAGAAAATAAGGCAAGAGATTAGTGGAATTAGTGTATTACAGACAGAAAGCAAATGTGATGGAAAGTTCCCAATGTAGAGGAGCAGAAGTACTTGGTTCTCATATAATACTCAAATTAAACACATATTTGCTCTCCAGTAACTAGGCAAAGCAAGTGCTTTGTATGGCCTTCAAAAGAAATTCTTCTGTGGACTTTAACTACTCAGCCTTTAACATAAGCAAACCTAGTTTGTCAAAAACATGGTCCAGAATGAATCACCTTTTCCCACGGACGCTGAACTAAATGCAGCAGATATGCCCTTTTAATCACACTTACCCTCCAGACCCAAGTCTCTGTGCTTGCTATGTGTACACCATGAGCTGTAGTATTTTATTGCCTGACCCTCCTACTTGCAGGGGACGGGAAGGAAGAGATGTAGTCATGATGCCTTCACTCTCTGCAGCTCATATTACAAGTTCAAACCTAAAACCAAATCATCCAGAAAGACAAAGTGTTCTCTGAAAACTGTTCCAAAAAATAACATTGAGACAATACGTATTTTCATCTAAAACTTAAAATAGTTGTTCATGAATATGGTTCTTTCCATGTTTGCTTGAATTTTTTTTGCTCTTCTCTGGGCTAATGATCACCTTTTATATCTTGAGTGTTGAAAATGTGCGGGAATATCACATCAAATCATTTTACATACAATGTTTTCAGTTTGCATTTATGTATACAGAGAGAATTGACCTTTATTCCCACTGGCCTGGAAAGGTTCTGTGTGCAACAAGACTTGTAGCTGGTCAGGAATTCAGAGTTACACCATGAGTGTGCTAAATGAGGTATGAGAGACATTCATCTTCCCTTGCATAAGGTAAAAACCCACGTCAAATATTGGTAACATCTTACTGCAATATTTGGGAGCCACTTCAGTCCATTTCTTGCGTGAGTTATAAGGAACTAACTCCTGGCCATCTGTCACACACCATCTCCTCGCCACTCATCCTCTGCAAGGGGGTGGTCTCTCATGATCCCTTTCAGATGCACTAACTGTTTCAAGGCCTTTTCCATCCCTGTTCCTCATATGATCAAAGTACATGTGTTTGTGCTGTCCTCCCATCTTGGTAACATAGAAATTGTCTTCTTTTTTGATGTAGGAAATATGTAGGTCTTCACGAGCACTATTTTTAACAGTCCCCCATGGTTTCTTTGTGATCAGCATCTATTTTTCATGATTTTTCCTCCTAGGAGAACAGGCTGTGGAAGAACAACATTTTGCAACAAACTTTTGTACATTCTTAGAGTTCATGCTTTCTGAAGTCTTTTGTGAAAGGATGAATGAACCATTTTTAATTTTATTGCAATTTCTTTAGAAAATCTCTTTTGTTGAACACAGTTACTTCGAATTCATCTACTGTTTCTGCAATATGACCATTAAGTTTGGGCATTATCCTGTTTCTGAAAAATGGCACAGCTTTCATAGCTTTTAGATTTGATCTATCTTGGGATGATCTCATTTCCTCACCTGATTTAAAACCATGGTGTTCAGTGCATGGCATCAGAAATTTTAAGGAAAAGAATGCTGAGTCATAATTTACCTGATATTACTTATCTACCAGTTTCTTCCACTTTTTGAATCCTTACAGGACTTTTTCCATAGTACTTCCTGCACACACTTTGAAAAGTCCTACAGATAAGTATACAGCCTGACAGGTGAAAGTCTACTCACTGCCACAAACTGCTGTAAACAATGCAGGTGGTTATTAAGACAGGAACTCCATGAGATGCTTTGGAATTTGGGTTATCTGCCAGCATCTGTCAAGCATCGATCTTTTTGAAAAGTATCAAATGTTGTAAATTATCAGCTAAGCAGGTGGTTAACAGGTGGTCTCATTTGTACAGTTTTGTGTGATGTATATTTTGCTTACATGTCTTCTCTGGGAAAACACCAAAAACCAAATCCTCTTTTTTTTTTTGCAGAGCTGATAGCTCTGCTCCACCTCATCTCTTTTGTTCTCTTGGTCTCCAATATAAGGTGCTCTGATGAGCACCCAAATGATCAGAATTTACTACAAAGCAATATAAAGAAATGAGAAATCTGCCGTATCAATGGTTTTATTAAATTCAGCTGTAAGAAAAGCTCTCTGTATGGGTAAGATCATTACCACGATGCCTTCCTCTAAGAAATTACTCTCAGAATGTTTCAGCATAAACAAACTCTATTTTTGGTGGAGTTTTTTTTACTTTTCTTTTTATTCTTATGGAAGTGTAAGGTAAATTAACACAGAAAATTTTTGATCAAAAAGTTGACATTGGTTAAAAGTCACTTCTACCTTTGTTAAGAGAATGGTCTGGCACTGTTAATAAAGAATGTTGTTCATATTCATATTTAATAATCTTATTATGTGTACAAATGAACAAGTAAAAGCCTTTCAGGGGGTAGAGGACTTCCACCTGCTGGTTGATACATTAAATCAGTCTTTAATTGCTCTTACACACACATACACACACACACACACACACAAGATTTTTAGGAAATACAGTGAGAATTGTAAACTTTTTTGACAGAAAATAAGCACGTGACACAGTTTGATGAAAAGACTGTATTTCTTAAATAATCCTCATCTTGGGATCAGCATTCATTTGGCCCACATACACGCACGTGGGTAGTTTCCAGGATGGAACCAGAAGTAGGTTAGAATTTTATGTCTACTCAGATGTATTTCAGATCCCATATTCACCAAAGTCATGAATTAGGACAGTCCCATCTCTGCTATAATGTAGGAACACAAATACCCTAAAGGACTAAGTTTTATTAAAGCACAAATTAGAACAAGGCAACTCTGAAAATACTCGTGATTCAAACCGAGTTAGATGATAAGACAATGGCCAAAGAAATATTTGAAGACGAAACCTTCACCCTCCTCTCAGTAGCTGGCAGCAGTTTCCTGAAGAGCACAGAGCCCCCCAATCTTTCCTGCGAGGGTTTCCTGCCTAGGGCCGCCCTGCCTGGAGCATGACTGTGGGTCTGTGTGGTGCTGCAGGGCGGTCTCCCTGCTGCTTTTCCCACCTCCTCCTGGTCTCCTCACCCCCTCTCTGCAGGCACCTTACCTCCTGCTCCTCTCTGTCCCCCCTCTCAAGGTGAGCATCCCCAAACCTCCCCCTGCTGTCCCCCTTCGGGAATTTGCAGTCTCACAGGACGTGGTGCCAGCCCAGGCAGGTAAGCAGCCCTCCCGCCTCCATCCCACCGGGATGCGGCTGAGCATCTGGCGTTTTTCAGATTGTCAGCTTTGTCCTGAGGAGAGATGAATAAAAACCGGCGCCTGGGTGCAGGGGAAGGACAAACTTCTTTTTTGTGTGTGTGTGTATCTCTCCTAGAGACCTGGTGCCTCAGAGCAGCAGAACATGAGGTGTTTTCCCTTGAAACTGCTAATTGGTCTGGATAATTCTGCTCACAGACCTATTCTGTAGGGGACAGGCAACTCCAACCCCACGGCCACACATTGTAACAGTCTCCTTGCGACAGAAGTGTTTTTCTCGTTCCCACCCTCTTACAGGTTTTACCACAGGAGGGAGTGATTTTTCACATTTTATATGGAAGTTTCTATTAAATTATATGCTTTTTAGTGTAACTTCTGAAGAAACCTATTAATCTCTATAGCAGATTTTTATCCCTAATAAGTTCCGCATGATTTATTTATCCATAAGAATAGTCTTTTACTTTCATTTCTACTGTGCAAGGAGGAAAAAGAGGAAAGATTTCAAAATCGAGGGATAAGAGAAATAGTAAAAACAGCAGGAATGAGGACTTTGTTTGGCATTTATTTTACTATTATGGGAGTGAGTTTTTTTAAAGCTTGGGTTCTCACAGTTTCAGGGACCAAACCGTTCTTTAAAATTAATTTTTAATAATGTGTAATAATCTGAGTGGCACTGGTCTGTGTGTGGAATTAGAATTCCTCTGATAGAAAAAGAAATATTTGTGCAGAGTTTTATGAGCAAAGTTGACCTGAGGCTTCCCGAGGCTGATTGAGAAATTGCAGTCAACGAAGATCCTTAACCCCTTCCCAGCTCCATTTTTCAATCTACTAAAGAAAAAGTCCCTGTGGTTTAACATACAAAGAAAGTAACAAAGACTTAAAAAGAGAAATAAACTTGTATATGATTACAAGAAATTCATATTCCTTTTAAATTTAGGTTAATGACCAAACGGATTTTTAAGCACAAAAAGTTGTGAACCTTCATTTATGCATTTCAGAGCTTTATGTAATAGAGCACTACATTCCAAACAAAATGTCCTGAGGTCACTTCTCTACTACTCAAGAATTTGCTGTTGATTTCCCTTCCTTTGGTTAAGAGACAAGGGCAGCAATCAGCAAATCACATTTGATACAGGCCCAGAATAAGTGTCCAAGAAGCCGGGCAATTCTGAACCGATAGCCAGGAGGGGGGAAACCCTGAGCTGAATGTGCCTAATTCTGACAATAACCATGGAACTAGCCGTCCTAATTCTTTCTAGAAAAGCCTGAAACATGGGTATTAGCAGGGGTTAAGGAGAATATTTATGAGACCTAAAGATAAAGACCCTGCTAATGTTGCTGCCTGTTGCCACACATTTCCATTAACCTGCAACAACCTACCAGTGGGCTAGCTCTGTGGGTGTTAATCTCCGTAAACTTTTTCATCCAGTCAAACATGCTCTGCCAGGGCATTGTACTAACCTCAAAGTTGCCCCTGTTTCAGCACTGCTAGTGATAATTATATTTATTAATGATTTCCGGTTACTCAAGGATACTGAATCTGCAGTGCAAAGAATGCACCCCTTAAAACAGTGCTGAAAAAAAGTAAAACCATCACTACCAAGGAAAACTCCTAATCTCTAAATGTTGCCAGATTTAAAATCCAGATTGCTATGTTTAAGCCAGTGGGAAATATGATCAGGAAGTCATAATGTAAAACAAGAAACATATTGCACAGCTAGTGAATTATTTCACATATATTGTCATTAAAGAAAATTATTTTCAGTGTAGAGTTTTGTAAAGTCAGTAAGGTTTTACACATAATCATTTTTTTAAATTAAAATTTATTGCAAAATTTGCTCCAAAACTTGAAAATTTGGAAATTCATTAAAAGAATGCAACTAGAAATGAACTTCCCCTGGAATATGTCATTGTATGTTCATTACTTAAAGGAAATAAGTATAATGTACAATTTAATTTTCAGTCATCATCTGACATCTTTGACATTAGAGGACTTGAGGCCTACATAATGGAAAATACATAATGCTGTCGCAACAAAGGTTTGAAATCTAGTGAATTCTGTTCATCTATAATGCTTAACTCTGTACTAGCTGATTTAGGAATTAGAAAAATTGGGAAGTGACAGAAAGACCATGCTTCTAGGTGCATTCCACGCCTTTTCCTAGAAAGCCTAATGAAACTGTGAGTGTCCTGGGGTAAATGGGAGTTTTGTTGCTGAACTGCTCTTGGGTCAGAATTTTACTGGTGATGAGGCTTAAAGTGTCTGCCAGGATTAGGAAAATAAGGAATACTCAGTAACATGTTGGCCACTATGTTTTAATTAAGATGCTTGAAAGCATCACTCTGCATGGGCAGGTGCTTGCTGGTCCGGTTCAAACCCACTGGCAGTAGCCTCTGCTCAGACACCAAAGTATTAATAAGAGATGCTAACACACCTGTCTGAGAGCAATAGGACAAGAATCACTTCATAAGTGTAACACTTTCCTGCAGTTAGGCCTTAACTAAATGCACACATGGGAAAATAGATTAGAAATATGTGTTACGACAAGAGAAAGAAAGGTTTCCTGCTCACCAAAGAAGAAGAGGCTGGAGCAGATCAAGGCTGCTACACGTGGAAGAAGCCTGCCCAGTTATCTATCAACACAGATCCTCCTGCTCTGATGGCACAGGGAGCTGTGTGCAAGCTATGATTTGGCTGAGTGACACCTGAAGGAGGCCTGAGGCAGGGATAAGGCTGTAAGGCTGGTAAATTACTGGTTCCTGGAAGGCTGCAAGCACATGGTAGTGCATCAGGTATCAACTTACTGTGCAAGGTTCAAAGTGGGACCAAGAGGAAACAAAATCAGGCACAACAAACTTGGATGATGTCATCTCAATAGTTCTCACACAATTTCTGCACCTTTCTGTTACTTTTTTTCATACCTACTTGCCAAGGCTTCTTATGGAGTCTATTGCACAGGTTTTTTTGTATATTAATAATAAAACTTTTCAGCTACTGTAGAAACTGTGTAGTTTGCGTTCCCATTTCTGTTTTTTTATTAAAATTTTACCTATATTTTGGAAAAAAGTATATAACACCATCTGTATTGATGGACCCAAAATAGAAATCATGCTGTCTTCAGTAAAGAAGCTAGAAGAAAGATGGGAGATAAAAATGAAATGGTTTCTGTTTGAGTGGAATGAAAACATTATAGCTGTTAGTTACTGTACCTTTTCAACATTCAGACTTCCTCTTTTGGGCTGGGGTTCCATCATTGCATTAGGCTCATCTTAATAAAACGTGCAATTAAAAGCTGAAAATCCCACCTCCATCCAACTCCCAGATAGGTGTTCCTGTTATCCTTTTTGTGCTGAGGTTGGACAGGGGGAGAAGCAGGTGGGAGCAGCAATCTAGCTTACCATGGGCATGCACACATGCCAGTGCTAATGCTGACACGAGTGAAGTGGTAAAAAAAAAAAAATGGTGAGACACAGCAGATAGTAGACAAGATTTACCAACTTTAACAGCAGACAACACTTTGGTTAGCTTAAATCAGTGATGAATCCTCAGCCTCAGGTTTCACCAAAACTGAAATTATTTCTTTGATGAGGAAAAGGCCAACCTTTCATTTATATCAAGGATGATGGTGCTAATATTTCAACTTATAACAGTTTTAATAAATGAAAAGCATAGCTTTACTGCAAATTCCCTAGAAGTGAGAAGGAAAAGCAAGCAATATTAATTCACAAAGTTTAAAGTAAATAACACAGTATAGTGAATGTTTGCTTTTATGAAAGCAGGAACAACCATCAAGTCTACATAAAAATCAACAATACCTGTGTTCACAAAAGCAGAAATCAGTTTTTGCCATTTCAAGCTCCCTTGTGTTGCTGATCTCATAGACATAGAACCGGCCCTTTGAAATTAAAGGACTACTTGAAAACATGTTCTAACTCATTGGCAGAACTCTCAGCAGGAGAAATAGGCAGTACTGCCATTTCTGGGAGAGGAAGGAGGCCAGTGACACTCTGTGGAAGGGGAAGCTGCTCCATGCTGCACTGAGAAGGATGTTCTGCAGAAGGTACAGCAGCCCAAGGGCCAGAAGAAACTGCAGGGTTATGCCACCATGCTTAGTTTTCCTTCCTTCTCCCAAGGACACCTCTCTGTCCAGCACCCTTTTGCACAGGTTTTCCTTGTGGGAGACATAAATTCTGAAGACTGGAGAGGGAAAGATACTCTCCTCCAGTGGGGGCTGGAGCTCTCTTTACCTCTCTCTGTGCCATAGGACTGGAGAAGGAAGAGTTCAGAAGGAGCAGATGACTGTGTAGAGCACTGAGGGGAAGCCATACTAACATCCCTACCTGTTGCCATATACCTCCTGGAAATCCCCGTTGTACTCTGTTGATAAAAAGGGGCAAATGATGGTACCCCCACAACCCTATCATGTAGTTCAAAGCAGTCTGATTATGCCAAGTCAGTTATTAGAGAGTCTCCAACTAACTAGCTGTCTCAATGTCTACTGCTTATTGTGTGCACAACTGAGTTACAAATGTCTTGACCATTCAGACAACTTTATACAGGATTCAAAATACCACCATCCTCACATCATCTCACCATTTGTATAGAAAGGTGAATTTATCATAACAAGAAGGATACGGCAGATGTATCTGGGAGGATGTGGCAGCTGATACCAGGGCAGGGTTTGTGAAACAGAGACATCTACTGGCTAAGATTTGGGGGGAAATATTTTGTTTTCTTTTGTGACTTCACAGTGCAGTGCTCTCCGCCTTCTCTTTGATCTGAAGCATTAATCTGTTATGATAGGCCTGTCACTAATCCATGGCCTCAGAAAATATGCACACGTGTTAAAATGAGTTTTGCCATAAATTATTTAATGATTTACAAAGCAACGCTCAATACGTGCCACCAGGTGATTTTTAAACTTCTTTATGCTTACAGTATTTTTCAAAATCCTTAGTGATAATTAATCATTTATCACAACATAGAATCACTAAAGCTTGTGGGAAGTTGCTACAAGGTTTTAGGGAAGTCCATAAAGAGGGAAAGGCAGAAATACTGAATCTGACCACCAAATCTCATCATTTTCAGCTCAGCACCATAACCACTGAAGTTACAGAGACAAAGACTGTATCTTGTTTACTCATTAAGACTGAAAGCATGATATATGTGAATAAAGGATCCTTGAAAAGAAATTAATATTGGAATTCATGTTTACATAAAGGCTACATATTCCTACCTGGTGAGAAGTAATGCAATGATAGGAAGATCTTCAGAGAACTAGAGGTTTGAGACATTGTAAGTAAACTAGCAAAGCTTGATTTTCTATTTAAACTTCATTTAAATTATCTGTTTTTCATGTGTCTGTGAAAACAGTCTGGACATTCTTGTATGTACAATTTTTTTAGGTTTTCTCAGTATCTCTTTATTCCAGACAAGCTAGGAATAATATAAGACTTGTCTTGCTGACCAGAGTCTTTTGGATAAATAACATTTTTATATTGCCTCCATCTGGATTTAGCACACAAAAGAGAGAAATATATTTTTAGAAAAAATTAATCTTATGATCCATGAATAGAGTGAAAAAAATCATCTATAGTTTTTTTTTTTTTTTTTAAATTGAGGAATTTAATTTAATAAAAAATGACTACTTGCTTGGAAAAGTTTGAAAGGCCTGTGATGAACTATGCCATCACACAGATGTCATTTCCATTAAACTTATGATTTTCAGTAAGCCAGTGCTGTGTGTATTTGAGGAACTAATGCTCATCTGTAGTAATAAGGACCATGTAAAATTATTAGAGAGGTCGTAAGACAGGTAAGTAGACAGATAGACAGACAGGTATACAGGTAGGTAGAATCCTTTCAGCTTTTGGATTACATTTCATTTCAGAGCCTCTTAATCCATGATGTCCTCTTGTGAAAAAAAAATAGCTTATGCTAAAATGCAGCACTGCTTCAATGAATTGTATTTATTCACTAAACTATTATGCCTGCTGGAACATTTCCCAGAGGATAGAAATGTCATTTAAAGACTCAAGTGGGAAGAAGTTCCCTATGAAACTTTCTGCTCTCTCCAGTAATTCTATTGCTAAAAGTGAGCACCAGCTGTGGCTCACCTCTCAAAATGTATGTAGTATCATGACTGATGTCACTCTCTGGGGTTAAGCTAGGGTGGTAGGAGCCAGCCCGGGTCTAATTGTCTAAATGTATGCTTAGTTCAAGTTAAACAATAGACCCATAGGAAAAAAAAAATCAGCACAGAGGTGCTGAGCTGTGAAAAGAGTGTTGTTTTGGGCCCAGCGGCCTGAATAGACTTGTTAAAGCCTATGGCTGATGTATGCTAAGCAGAGCCAGGCAGTATGTGGAGAGAAAGGGAGGGCACGCCAGTTGAGCAGGCACATCACTCTCTGAGCCAGGGCACACACACTTTGATGGCTCCTTTGGAGGTATGAGTGAAAGCCAAACCTCTGTTCCCTCCTTTTTTTCATTTCTGCCATGCAAAGATAATCAGGTTTATGTAAAGTATGTGTGCTCTTTTGACAGTCCACGATATCTCATTAATTCAATCACACCAAACACCATTGTTCCCAAAGTGTTTGAAATGCGGATAGGCATGGAGGCTTTCTTAATCCTGTCAATCAATGTTAACATTTTTCTTGCAGTTGCCATGGCCAGGGCCAGAGTTCATGAAAACACAGAATAAGAGCCAACAAAACAAGAATAAAGACTTATTTGAGATACTCTTTTTAAAGGACATCTACCATGCACAAAACATGGGAAGTAAATGTAGACAAGTTTGGACACTATGGCTCACTGAGAGGAAAAAGGGGGAAAAAGAATTTGAAAATCAAATAGGCCTATAAAAACTTGACCCAAGAGTCTCTGGGAAAAACCCGATGAATTGCTCCCTAGTAGAACAATGTTCTTTCTTTCGTGCGTTCTTCAGGAGTACAATGCTCAATATATTATAACACATGCCACTGATGTCTTTACACTGTTGTAAGCCAGCTCAGACCATCGGAATGCTGATCACCGACAACAAGAGATTGTGCGGCGGTAATTCTCTCTTTCTCCCACTCAGCTACAAACAAGCACTGGGAAAATTATTCATGCATATAGACCAACAAAGCAGAGACGGGAGATTTGCGATGTCATGCAGTGAGATCATGTGACAAACGTTAAAATAAAACCCCCAAGCCTTCACCCTTTGAGACTTTGTAAAATAACCAATTTACCCCTCTGAATGTAGCGGCCAACATATCTTATCGTGCTGGTGGAAATCACAGCCATTTTAGTATTGCTGTGCTGATTAATGAGACCGCAGAGTGCATGCTAAACAAAGAAACACAACAATTACATAATTACCCAACTGCTAAACCTATGAGACAGAAGTCCTCATTGAGATTTTTTTACAGCTCTGCTTATTCCTAACAGGCCTCAAGCAAGTTTGGATATACTTCTCAATTAACGTGGAGAAAGGTTGTGCCATGAAGCCAAAGACAAATTTTTACCTAAGCACATACAGAATTTTTGGACATCCATGGATATGCCCTGTTTCCACTTTAAATCAAATTTCATTTGCTGTTTAAAAAAACAAAGAAACAAAACAAAGCAAACAACAAACCAAACAAATACTAAAGTCAAGAACAATAACTTGTTTGTGGTTGCAGTTGTACTTAGAGCAGCTGTTATCTTAGATGTGCAAAGGAGAAAAGCATCAACTCCTCAGAAGTTGTCACAGATATCACTTCAAGGTTTATTCTTTGAGATCTCTGCAGGGGAGAAAGTCCTTTCGTCACTGGCAATTATGGAGTGCTCTGTTAGCATTGTGGCAGATGTCCACTGATCTAGAAACATACATCCACACAGATCAATAAAGCCTGACATGATACAGAGCACATTGGTGGGATGGCACAGCAGAAGAGCCTCTGCTAAGAACAGCCCCTCAGTGCACTAGAATGAGTCTGAGTCTTTTACTTGTAAGCAGGTAAGGAGAAAAATGAAATTTTTCCCTTTGTGTAGAGAAATGGAACTGAGATACTGTGTCTACATCTAATGACTAAGCTCTTTCAACAATGGTGAAAATTTTTGAGCTGTATTGATGTCCTGTCTTGTAAGAAAGCAACACCTGCTCCTCACAGAGATTCCAGGTTTGTCACACTTTGACGATTCAGCTGCTGGGTATTTGTAATAAATCTTCCACCTTAAGAAGTCAAGGTAAAGCATCTCACCTCAGAGGTCATCCCCATTAGATTTCCCAAAATTACTATGAGAACTGAACCTAGAGGAGTTAAGATTAATTCTCTTTGTTCTTCATTTCCATAACATATTCTTTTTTTCTCTCCCCTGTGAGTGGCTGTTCTCTTCCTGCTCACACACTGGGTTGATATTCTCCAGGTGAAGCCACTGCAACCACAGTGCTCTCTGAACTGGGCTGTCAGCACCATAGAGCTGCAGATGATAAAGATTCTCTCTAAAAAGAGGAAGAACTGGTAAAAGAACAGACAACATAAACTAAGGCAGAAAGGAATTCTCAGTTTCTCTTTCTATCCTTGTGCTGATCAGGAAACTAAGGTCTCTACTGCATATTTTCAGGGATGTGTTAGGTAAGCCAAAAGCCATGTCACACAGGCAGAGCATATAACTTAGAAAACCTTCCCAATGAAATGCAAGCAGTTTTTGCACAATGTTAGATCTATAGGAAATAGCAGATTTCTTAACAATGCAGAATAAAGTTGTTTGGGGTGGAAGGTTGTATGGGGCTTTTTTATTTATTATTTTTATCCTGTAACATCTGCAAGATCAAACCATTTAATGTATGGGAGGTCTTCTACTGTGATAGCTGTAGCATGAGACTGTTTTCTTTTGGCAGGAGATAAAGAACAAAAATTAGTGAAATTTATGACTAGGTATCTACTCAAGAAATATAGTTACAGTTGACCTAAGGAAAACGAGTCTTCAGTTGCAGAGTATTGCAGTAGCTTTTGTCTCCCACTTGCAGCTCTGCAGCGCTTTACTTATTAGCAAGCATCACTGTCAGAATATTCCAGTACTCAATACATACCAATTCCTGAAATCAACAGCTAAGAAATTAAATGTACAAAAGATGTTATAGCCAAAAATGGATAAGTAAATGTGTTCTAGAGAATGGATGATTATATATTGATTGAATTTTTATGATTACCTTATATTCAATTCCAGTAGATAGATCTTATTTCTGAAAATATCTTCAGTTGAAGATAAACTCTGAATTTGTCATGTTGTTTTCTACATTGCCAGTCTCCTTTTTTTTTCCCCTGCCCTGCATCAGCATTCACTCCATGTGTTCTGTTTGATCCCTATGGCTTTCCTCAGTGCCTTGTGCATAAAACAGTGGGAAGCTTTGGTCACTCCACTGTTCCTTCCCCACTGCCTCTAGCTGCAATACAACTCCATTTTGGAGTATTTATTCAAGAGGACAGGGATAAACATTTACTGCTTTTTAATGTCTCTCTTATGCTCCTATCTGACTAATTTAAAATCCACCTGGAATTATAACTGATGAATCCATCTTGGTCACACCCCAGGAATTACTCTCACCTCTTTAGAACTTTGGACCACGAGTCTATGTTAGTTTGCCAATGTGGTTGCAGTGATAAAGCTGCACAACTAATTTACTACAAAGGCAAGAAATTAAATATTTAGAATGCCAAATGAATGACATTGTTATGCTTTCCACAGACATCATAATAATCCTTTAAACTGTTTTCACAGTATTTATAGACATTAATAGACAGTAGGTGCATTCACTGGGTATTTCCCAGTTGTCTTATTTCCAGTGGAAGCCCAAAGAGTTATACAGTATTCTAGACATCATCTAATGAGTGCTGAGTTTTGAGACACAAGAACTTCCCTCCATCTATTGTCTCTTGCCCTATTGATAACAGCCAGTGATGCTGTTGACTGTCAGTGCTGCCAGAGCATGATGGCTCCCGTCCAACATTCTGTCCCTCTGGCCCCCCAGGCACCTGTCCATAGAGCTGTCCCCCTGCATTCAGGCACCCACAGTGTTGCAAGGGACATTTTATTCCCCAGAACACAGCCTGGTATTTGTGCCTGTTGCATCTCACAAGGTTCTTCCCGGCCCCCTCCTCCAGCTTGTCTGGGTATCTCTGAGTGGGACTCCTGTCCCTGAGCACACCAAGTGGTCCTCACAACTTGTTGTCACATAAAGACTTGGTAAGATTGGCATCCATCATCTCCTCCACATCATTACTGATGATGTTAAGAGTTCAGTTCCAAGTAGAGACCCCAGCAGTTCTCCACTGGTCACCAGCCTGAAGGCAAAGCCCGACTGCTATCTCCTGAGCCTGGACGTTCTACCCCTTATTTTCATCCATCCAGTTTTCCACCCGTCTGGTTAAGTCTGGGTGATAATTTGAAGATCTTTATAACATAACAAAATTACAGATAGACCTCAAAATTGTGAAAACACTAAAACTTTTACTGTCATGATTTTCTCACCATTCTTTTTCAAATGGGGAGAACACACCTAAAAGAATTTGTTACTGAACTTCTGTGAAACCATAACTTTCCCTGGAGAGGTGTCCTTGCAACTGACTTCAAGTTCCTCTAAGCTCAAGAAAAAAAAATAAAAAAAGTAAAGAGATAAAAACTTTAGAGAGGCTTAATTACACTTTGCTATAGCATATTTATAGTTGCTAGATGAGCACTCTCAGAACTAATTTTAACATCTTATTAGAATATCTATTTCAACCCAAATTAACCAAAGGCATTAATCTTCTACATATATACATAAATCCAGACTGCAATTCTTTTAACTTTTTTCCTTTATTATAATTTAACACTTCTTTTATTATAAAATGCCATGAGACTATTGGTTACACTTTTCCATTCGCAAAACAAAAATATTCCATAATTCAAGAGCATTCTAAATATTTTACCTGTAATTCTTAATTAAAAGACTCAAGTATACCTCAGAACACAACCCAGCCTTCAAAGGGGGATGAAATGCACAAGATCATATCTGAAAAATGAACATACTTGAGAAAGTATGAGAACTTTAAAAAAAAAAGAGAGAATGAGCTTTATGGATGTTGTTCTGAAAGCCTAATTTGAGCAAGAAACAAAGACATATCAAACACTTTTGGTAAACCCTTCTTTCCTCCTCCCTCCAATTCAAAGCAGCTTCTTTCTCCACTGCAACATGAGCCTGAAGGACAAGCACACAGCAATTCCTTCTCCTTCATCACTCACACCTCAATAATTGCACAAATCTTGACTCTCAACTACCAACTTAAGATAAAGTTTTCTGGAATGAAAGCACAATGTTCCTTCTACTGGTCACACATCTCCACTTGAGTCCTCCTTATTTCTGCTCTTCTGAGAAGGAGAACATTAGATGATCATTCAATCTCAGGTCATTGTCATAAATGCAAAGCAGTTACATCAGTTTAAGACATGGCCACCCCACATCAGTGACTCTAGTCTGGGTCAGGTCAAAGTGGGAGAGGTTAGCTCTGTAAAAATCTTGGCACTGAACTGAAGTGAAAGTCTCTGAGTACTTGCTCTGTGAGTTGTGGTGTCTCAGCTGGGGGAACAGTGAGCAGGAAGACGTGGCAATTTCTTCAGCTGTGACGGCAGCTTTATGAACACACCCAACTTTAAGGGTATTGCAGGCAGGTTCTGGCAAGTACAGCTGGAGCCACTTATGGTGCCACAGGAGTGGCTACAGGACAAAAAGATACAAACAGACACTGAGGTCAATAGTAGGTTAGGAGATTATCCCAAGAAGTGAGTTTTAATCAGCTGAGGACTGTAGTGTGTTTACCACCATGTAAGGAGAAAAGAGACAGCTGGCCATGGACACCCCAACATGCTACTACTAAAGTCCTCACAACACCTTTACTGTGTTTTTCTGTGTGAAACCAAGGGTTTAAGTCTCACAGTGCTATTGTCAGAAACAACCGGCAAAAAAAATCCTGAAATTTATTGTAATCCTGTTGGGGTTTTTTTTGTTCTATAATCACATTCATATAAACACGAAAGGTTTTCCGAGTTTTGCTGTTTGTGTTTTAGGATCCTTTTTCTGTGATTTTTTTAATCCCTGGTGGTATTCTCTCTGTCAGGTATATTTTGAAAAATAAAATGTTCACCTGAAAAACCAGAGCGCCAAACATCATTAAGCAGAACTAGGTAGTTCATCCTGGGAATGCTCAGTGGAAAGGAATGCATATTTATCTTTGAATTTCTTGTATTTGATTTTTTATACTCAGAGGTACTTAAAACCACAAATGATTTTGCGGCACACAGAGGTATCTGTTCTAAAGAGTCTTCAGGGATTGGAGAACAGTTACGTTGAAAGATGGCAGCTGACACATGGCTGTTTGTAATTGATTTTCATAAGGTTTAGAAAACAAGCTTGACAAGACTCTGTAAATGCAACAAAATGCATAGCACCTAGTGGAGTGGTTCCCTCTCTCTGGGAAATAAAGAAGCTACCCTCAGACCTGATAACTAGTATGAAATTGCACTCTGTAATAAATCCATCCATTAAGAGGGTAAAGAGAGCTCAGGTTTCGAAAACTAGGAATACTGCAGAATGCTCTGTCAGTCTCATGCGGGACAGGATTTGGTTTACTTTTATGGCACCACATAAAGAAGTAATAGGTTATAAAGCTTTCAGAGCCCTAGCATAGGTGGCAGAGTCCTTATGCCCTCTCTGCTCAAGTGGATGAGAAACAGATGCCACAGCACTTTCCTACACACTCTCCTCTGTGTCAGAAACTGTCAGAGGAGTAGAGGAATGAGCTGCTTGCCCACTGCTTTGTAAAGCTGATATATTTGTTTTGGCGACAGCCTGTTCACAGATATAACACCACAACTGGACACAGATCTGATTTCCAACAGTAGCTTCTAATCCTTTGTAAGCAGTGAAATTATAGACACCAAATTTATTCTAGCTGAAAACAGTTTATTAGGAAAGCATGACTTCATATGCAGTTAAATTTTCTTAGAGGTTTCAATCTTCATCTAACAACTCCTTCACTGGAGGGTAGACTGAAGATTTTACTAAGTTCTGTGCTTCAGTTATTGCCAGAAAAGATAAAGGCACACTGGAAGAGCTATGTCAAATAGCTGCATGTGGTCACAAAATTTATGAACAAAAATATTTTCAAGCTTTGATTCTATAAGGAAACAGCTGACTTGAACTTTTCAGTACCTTTTGATACTTTTGGAAAGGAATGCATGGAGGAAAACAAAGGTTTTATACTGGTAAGGATGACCTCTCAGTTGTCAAAAATTGTTTACCTGCTGGATGTTACACTTCTTCAGCACACAGAATGCAATGCTTCCACAGCCCTCACAGTGTTTGTCTCTGTGTGCAGTAAAAGGGGACATGAACATGTTGTACAAAACGTTAAATAACTAAAAATGCCCCAGATAATTAATGGGAATCAGAGGGAACAGAGTTCTTGATCCACATGAATGTGCACAGCGAAAGTGTAGATAAATTTGGATTAGCAAGCAAAACTGAGCCCTGTTGTTAAATAGCACTTGATTCCATTAGACTGTGTCGGATTGTTAAAAATGCTAACATTATGTGTGACTATTCATTTTCATCACCTGCTCTTGATTAATCCAGTCCTAAATGGCATCTGTGGACCCTGCCATCTCATACTACTTAATTAAATTAGCAACACATTTGTCTCCCCCGTTTTCCTATCAAAGGGTTGTGCTCAGGAGAAATAAAACCTTTGTTCGCTGCATCTCCGTATAATTTACACTCCTTTTTCCCTTTTTCCTCCAGCTCCTGGCTCAGATGCTAAATTGTAACTGGTAATAGGGAGCTATTAGGTCTAGTGAAGCATGTCAAAGAAGTCAGTAGAAAACCAGACCTGAAAGGAGGCCTTAGATCTCGTAAAATAGGGTCAAGATTCTAGATTCAGGATTACATTGTACCAAGTTTCATTCATTTTGCAGTTTAAAAGAAGAAAAAAGCATATTACCTTCACATATATATATTTGGGGCAGAAAGATGGGAGAAAGAGCGAAAGAAAAGAGAAGGAGAGGGAAGAATGCTGAAACAGGTAGAAAACCTTTTATTCAGGTTTTTTTCTCAAGAAGGTAAAAAATATAATTGTCAATAAGAGGCATCCATGTCTGAGTAATAGGGCACAGTATATTGTGTCTCCAGGATAAAGAAGTAATATAATTTACACTGTCATCAAACAATATTTAAAAGTACTATCATACTGGACAATATGGGGTCAGAAAATGTATTCTGTGTGAAAACAAAGCATCCACCTTACAATTAACCACAATCTCCTCTCATGAATTTATATGATCTTCCGTGTAGTTTCCTCCAAACTTTGTTCCTGATCCCAAAAATGAAAAATCTTTTCATTCCCACCGGTCCCTAGGGCAAATTGTGATATGTGCTACATGTCAATCAGGCAAGGACAATGTAAATACCAGTGACTGGTTCTTAGGTTCTTTTTTATACAGTGGATCCAAGCAGAGACTGAGTTAGAGAGCACTTCTGTTCTGGGTTGCAAGTGAACTGCAGAAGTTAGGCTGGCAGGAGTGTACCACAGGCTCTGCCATGTTCCTCCTCTAGTTATCTCTTCCTTAAAAGTATTTTTCCATGCTGAGATGGGAACATAAGGGGTTGCAGATCTTTCTTCAGCCTTCCTCTCCCTCTTGCAAGGAACCTGAGACAGGAATAATAAATCATATCCTGCACGACATGGTGCTTTTGCACACTCTCTGCAAAGGTATTCTGAGCCCTCCATTTGGTATGTATTCTTCCCATAGACACACAGGCGAGAGAGAGTCCTGATAAAGATGTTTGCAGAAAGATTTTACTTAAGGAAGTATCAGGGTGAGCCGGTTGTGAGACACTGAAGACAGCTTCTTCAATATTTCAGGTCTCCTCCATCTGCAATTATACTGCAGAGAGATGGCACAAAGCCAAAATACCCAATAATCCTGGTTGAGGTGTTTCATTGGGATGCAGGCTCTGCATTTTCCAGTTCTCTATGTTTTTATCAGTTTCAGTCAGGGATGTGAATTTATCTCCTTTGATGTTCATCAGTCCTGACTTTGTTAGTATCTTCTGCACTTTGTGTAATAGAAATATTTACTAGGCCTGAAGAGGAACAACTGGCTCCACAGCACACTGTTCTAGAAAGAAGTTGTTGAAGTAGGCATTTCCAGTCTTTGACATCACAAGTCCATGAAGCAGGCAGTCTGCACAAAGCTGTGCCTGTCCTTTCTGCTCTATGTGCTTTGAACACACCCAGAGGATAACACCCCACCAGTCAAAGACCAATTCCCCTAAATAATCCAAGAATCCTGCTTCAGGGCTGAACAATGGGCCAAGGCCAACACTATGAGATTCAATAAGGCAAAGTGCCAGGTCCTGTCCCTGGGTCACAACAACCCCAGGCAGCACTGCAGACTGCGGCAGAGTGGCTGGAAAGCTGCACAGCGGCAAAGAACCTGAGGATGATGGTCAACATCAGCTGAACACGAGCCAGGAGTGTGCCCAGGTGGCCAAGAAAGCCAATGGCATCCTGGCCTGTAAAAAAACCAGTGTGGCCAGCAAGACCAGGGAAGTGATTGTCCCTGGGCAGCTCACCTAAAGACAGATACTGAGATGCTGGAGTGTGTCCAGAGATGAGCAAGGGAACTGATGGAGGCTCTGGAGAATAAGTCCTGTGAGGAGAGGCTGAGGTTTTCTGTGGGGCCCAGTGCTCGCAGATACTGAGGTGCTGGGTGTGTTATTGTGGCAGTGCATTCCTGCCTTACAGGGAGAGCATAAAACTGA
>VYZT01043477.1:0-15020 GCA_013400735.1 Pomatostomus ruficeps
TTGGGGTTGCAATTTTTGGGGTCAGAGTTCTTGGGGTTGATTTTTACAAGGGAGGCGACCCCACAGCTGGGAAGGAACATTCAAATTCCCGAACCACCTTCCAGGGCCAGCCTGAAAAAGAACATCGTCTTACACCTGGAATTCTTCACGGCTCAATGACTGAACTCCAAACTTTCCTCCCTGGTTTCCCAAGGAGCCCCGGTGTTAATTGGGTGTTGAGCCCTAACGAGCAGCACTGGGGTCTCTCTGAGCAGAGCAGCTCCTGACCCAGCCCTGCTGTCCCCGAGCCCCCCGGGCCCGTCCGTGGGATTTTCACCTCTCAGGGACATTCCGGCTGTGGGAAGTGCCGAGAAAATCAACCCCAACATGAGGAACGGACACGGAACGTTCCCTTCCGCTCTCCCAGCGCTTCCAGGGACGGCTGCTTTTCCCTGGAGCCTCCCTGATCCCGGGTTTGCAGTGAATCTGGGGCTGCTGTGGGATGGGATCCTGGAGCAGCACTGGTTGGGAGTTCGTTATCCCGCTGTGGGATGGGATCCTGGAGTTCCTCACCCCGCTGTGGGATGGGATCNTTGTTATCCCGCTGAGGGATGGGATCCTGGAGTTCCTCACCCCGCTGTGGGATGGGATCGTAGAGCAGCACTAGCCAGGAGTTTCTTATCCCGCTGTGGGATGGGATCCTGGGGTTCCTCACCCTGCTGTGGGATGGGATCGCGGAGCAGCACAGGCCGGGAGTTTGTTATCCCGCCGTGGGATGGGATCCTGGAGTTCCTCACCCCGCTGTGGGATGGAATCCTGGAGTTCCTCACCCTGCTGTGGGATGGGATCCTGGAGCAGCACTGGTTGGGAGTTCATTACCCCGCTGTGGGATGGGATCCTGGAGTTCCTCACCCCACTGTGAGATGGGATCCTGGAGCAGCACCGGCCGGGAGTTTCTTATCCCGCTGTGGGATGGGATCCTGGGGTTCCTCACCCTGCTGTGGGATGGGATCGTGGAGATCCTGTGGCCCCAGCCCTCTGCGGGGTTTGCTGTGGGGTCCGTGTTTATTTGGGTTTGGCTCTTTGGCATCAGCCAGGAGAGGCCCCGAGCAGCTGCTGTCACACCCAGGCACGGCCAGGTGACCCGTCAGCCACGGCCTGGGCTCCGGGAAATGTTCCCGAGCAGGAGCAGTGGGAAGGGAATTGGGAAAAGTCAGGCTGGTTACTATGGAGAGGAAATAATTTGATTTAATAGACACCAACTGTGCCTGCTTTGTTTTGATGTTTCTGAGGAGAAATTCTGCTTCTCTTCCACTCCCACCCAGCGGCACCTCCACAAACCCCAGCTTTTCCAAGGATTCAAGGCCCTTATTCCATCTGCAGGGATTCCAGTGGGGAAGGGGGTGATGTGGATGTGGCTCCTGGGGACGGGGTCAGTGCTGGACACGGGGCTGGGGCTGCGCTCCTGGTTCCACTCAGGGACCTTTTCCAACCTCAACAATTCCATGAATCTGTGACTGGATCATGGATTTTTACCTGGAGCTCTGTTGAGACCTGACCATTAAATGGAAATCCTGGAATCCCAGACAGGTGCTGCTCTCTGACTGCACTGCCCCTGGAGCTGCGTTTGGAAGGAAAGGAAAGGAGAGGAGAGGAGAGGAGAGGAAAGGAAAGGAAAGGAAAGGAAAGGAAAGGAAAGGAAAGGAAAGGAAAGGAAAGGAAAGGAAAGGAAAGGAAAGGAAAGGAAAGCAAAGGCAAGGAAAGCAACGGAAACGCAAGGAAAAGCAATCCAATCAAAGGAAAGGAAANAAAGGAAAGGAAAGGAAAGGAAAGGAAAGGAAAGGAAAGGAAAGCCCCTCTAAGCATTCCTGCCCCACCTCAAAGCCCTCAGCTCCAAGGGAAAATGATTTTATTCTGCCTCCAGCAGTGGAAATCACACAGAAACATTCCCTTCTCCAGCTGAAACTGCAGAACCAGGAGAGTGAGTTGGGATATTTCACCTGGCCTGAAACACCGCCAGAGCAGCTCCCTCATCCCTGAAGGAAGCAAGAACACAACAGGTGCCTGTTTGTGAGAGGAGCAGAGCTAAATCAGAGAGGGTTTGAGTGCCGCGTTCATCTCCTGGACCTGCAGAGGCTCCAGCAGGTCCCTGAGTGCCCCTGGCAGCTCTGTCCCTGCTGCAGGTGGCCGCTGCTGCTGCTCTTCCAGCCTGGAGCGGAGCTGCTGCCTCCCGGTAATGAATCGACACCGAAACCTCGTTTGTCTGCAAGCACAGCGCTGCCTCCAGATAAATCAACCCAAACTCGGGCTGGGGAAAAACAGGAAAAAAGCTGCATTTTGGGGAATCTGTGGAGCTGCCAAGGGAGAGGCTCCGGAGGGGCAGAGAGCCCAGGAGAGCCCCGGCTCTCGGGACGCGCCCCAGCAGCCGGAATTGGGAGTGGGTTTGGCACCGCGAGGGGCTGCAAACACCACCTGCCCTCCCTGGGGCTCGTCCGTCCCTCCCGCACCTGCTGCTGCTGCTGCTGAGGAGGCTCCGGGTCCCGGGAGTCCTTTCCTGGCTCCCCGGGGGTGACACGCACAGAATTTTAGGTTTTAAGTGCCTGGTGACATCCAGAACGGAGCCAGTTCAGCTGCAGCTCAGGGAAATGAGGTTTATTGGTTCAGCCCCAGCACGCCCGGTGTCCCCAGCCCCTGCAGGCACCGACCCTTCCCCGTGTCCTGTGTCCCCAAATCACCTCCTCGACCCCTCAGGCAGCCCCTCTGCCCCTCAGACCCGGCTTTTCCCCCTCTCAGCTCCTCTAATCAAACCCAGGGCCCGGCTCTGCGCAGGCTGCCGAGCGTGCCTGCCATCCCCAAACCCAATTTCACATGATGACAGCCTAATTAATCTTCTTCTTTTGTTTTCCCCGGCATCCGGGCTCCGCTGGGCTGTGGAATATGGGGGAATCTTGCTGAGAACACATCTGTCAGGGCTGCGGCGTGGAGGAAGCACCCGGCAGGCTTTGGGGGTGATTATATTTGTATTTATAGAGCCTCTCCGGCGCCCCGGACACACGCAGGATGGGACAATCCACACAGAAACGTCCCGAATTTCCAGCAACACCTGGGATCCCGGGCACGGCAGCATCGGGATGCAGCGGGAACGGCGTCATCGTGCCCGGGGAGGCATCATCACTCCCACACATGCAGGTGAAGAGAGATTGTGTGACTCTGCCAAGGTCACCCGGAGAGCGGTGACAGAGCCGGGAGCTCAGCCAGCGCCTCGCGCCCTCAGCTTCACTCCTGCCACGCTTTGTTTCCCAGAGTTTGCATCCCCCTGTTCCCCCCCAGGGCTGGAATTGCAGGGACTGGCCCAACTTGAGCTTTTTTGGGAGCGGAAATCCTGATTTTGACACTGGGAGCCATCAGCACACAGAGACACCGGGACACAGCAAAGTTCCGCTCTCCTGGATGGAGCCAAACCCAAATTTTTGTGGGATTTTTATCCCCCTTCAGTGCCCAGGGCCTGTGCCAGCTGTGCACCCTCTGACCCTGTGAAAAGGTGAATAAAAACCCCCCAAAACCACTTCCAGTCCCTCAATCTTGCAGGAAACAGCCATGCACCCTCTGACCCTGTGAAAATGTGAATAAAACCCCCCCAAAATCATCTGCAGTCTCTCATTCCTGCGGGAAACAGCTGTGCACCCCCCAACCTTGTGAAAATGTGGATAAAAACCCCCCAAAAAACCACCTGCAGTCCCTCATTCCTGTGAAAAACAGCCGTGCACCCTCCGACCCCGTGAAAATGTGAATAAAACCCCCCAAAATCACGTCTAGTCCCTCATTCCTGCGAGAAACAGCTGTGGACTCTCCAACCCTGTGAAAATGAGAATANTTCCTGCGAGAAACAGCTGTGGACTCTCCAACCCTGTGAAAATGTGAATAAAACCCCCCAAAATCATCTACAGTCTCTCATTCCTGTGAAACACAGCCGTGCACCCTCCGACCCTGTGAAAATGTGGATAAAAACCCCCCAAAATCACCTCCAGTCCCTTATTCCTGCAGGAAACAGCTGGGCACCCTCCGACCCTGTGAAGAGGTGAATAAAAACCCCCCAAAATCATCTACAGTCTCTCATTCCTGTGAAAAACAGCCGGGCACCCTCCGACCCTGTGAAAAGGTGGATAAAAACCCCCCAAAACCATTCACAATCCCTCATTCCTGCGGGAAACACTTGTGCACCCTCCAACCTTGTGAAAATGTGGATAAAAACCCCCCAAAACCACTTCCAGTCCCTCATTCCCACAGGAAACAGCCGGGCACCCTCCAACCCTGTGAAAATGGAGATAAAAATCCCCCAAAATCATCTGCAGTCCCTCATTCATGTGAAAAACAGCCGTGCACCATCTGACCCTGTGAAAATGTGAATAAAACCCCCCCAAAATCATCTGCAGTCTCTCATTCCTGCGGGAAACAGCTGTGCACCCCCCAACCTTGTGAAAATGTGGATAAAAACCCCCCAAAACCACTTCCAGTCCCTCATTCCCGCAGGAAACAGCCGGGCACCCTCCAACCCTGTGAAAATGGAGATAAAAATCCCCCAAAATCATCTACAGTCTCTCATTCCTGTGAAAAACAGCCGTGCACCATCTGACCCTGTGAAAATGTGAATAAAACCCCCCAAAATCACGTCTAGTCCCTCATTCCTGCGAGAAACAGCTGTGGACTCTCCAACCCTGTGAAAATGTGAATAAAAACCCCCCAAAACCACTTCCAGTCCCTCATTCCCACAGGAAACAGCCGGGCACCCTCCAACCCTGTGAAAATGGAGATAAAAATCCCCCAAAATCATCTGCAGTCCCTCATTCATGTGAAAAACAGCCGTGCACCATCTGACCCTGTGAAAATGTGAATAAAACCCCCCCAAAATCATCTGCAGTCTCTCATTCCTGCGGGAAACAGCTGTGCACCCCCCAACCTTGTGAAAATGTGGATAAAAACCCCCAAAAAACNAAACACTTGTGCACCCTCCAACCTTGTGAAAAGGTGGATAAAAACCCCCAAAATCCCCCCAAATCACCTCCAGTCCCTCATTCCTGTGGGGAAACAACATCCCAGCCTTCCCGGGCTGCTCCCAGAGCTGAGCGTGGCCGGGGTTTATTGTCTCAGAGCGTTCGGTTCTGTTGTTAACATTCCAGTTTCTGACACCACGAAATGGCGCGGTTGCCACAATTTTCACTGAATTAAAGTTCCCAGACCTTTCACCCGAGATAGGAACATGAAGCAGAGCTCCAGGGACTCCAAAACAAAAATTCAGGGCTCGCAAGAGCTCTGTTCCCTGGTGCTCTGCTGGGGCTGGGTTTGATCGTCCGGGGTTGTCAGGGCCGAGCTGAAATTACTTCTCCGCGAGCCGATGAAAGGTCACAGGATTTCAATCAGGATGCCGGGCCGGTGTAAATCTTGTGTCTCTCTCCGTGGAAGCTCCCGGGGCTGGGTGGGCTCAGGCCTGCTAAAGCCAGGCTCAATTTACAGCTTCGATATCAATCAATGAAATTCGGTGTCCAGGTTTTAACCGGGAGCTGAATTTGTCTCTGCTCCAAGGGAACGCGGCGACATCAGTGCAGCTTTTTTTACCTTTACACCAAGAGAGGCTGAGCTGCGCCTGAGACCTTTCCAAAGGCAAAAATTCCAAATCGGCTGCCTAAATTTCTGGTAATTGCTAAAGAAATGATTTGGCTAATGAGCGGCGGTGCCAAGCACTCCCGTTGGGAGCCGCGGCGATAATTAGGAAGACAAAAGGAGGGGGAAGGCAGGAGGAGGCACCTCCAGGTTCTTCGGGATAATTATAATTTGTGTCAGACGAGACAAATATTTCACTTTGGGGCAACAGGTAGCTGGGGAATCAATGTGGGCCGCTGCAGTCACAACACGTCAGGGGGGAAGCGGTTGTGATCCCGTTGCTGCAGTCGTGCAATTAAAGCTGGCATGTGGTAATTAGGGAGGCAGGTGCGCCGCACACATCGCCGGGGCTCCGCGCGAGCTGCCGGCTCCCGTTATCCCACCCCGCGTAAGCGATCCCGGGGACGGGCGGGAACCCACACCCCCGGGACGCCAAACAGAGAGAATTTATTAATGAATTAATTTATTTATTTATGGCGGGCAGGGTGGAGAGCGACGCGGACGGGCTCGGAGTAATCGGGATTTATTTACGGCGGGCAGAGACTGAGAGGAGTTGGGGTGATCGGGAATCTCTACCGAGGATTGTGAGGCTTCACCGCGCTCCCAGAGCAGAGCAGGATATTGGGAATCAACTCCATGGGGGCTTGTGGAGGACTTTAAAAAAAAAAAATTAGGAATTATCCCATCCAAGGTGTTTTTCCAATGCCTGAAAGTGGAAAATGATGCACAGAGAACCATTGTGATACCGGGAACGGCTCCCCGGGGATGTCCGAGTCACCATCCCTGGAAGTATTAAAAAAAAGGAGCAGACCTGGAACTTCCCAACGTGGAACTTCCCAACGTGGAACTCCCCCCGAGGTGGGATTCAAAGGTTGGATTTGATGGTTTTGGAGGCCTTTTCCAGCCCTGAGGATTCCCGTGTGCATCCCACCCCAGCACAATCCCAAGGGCCGCCCTCCTCAGGTGTTGTTTTTCCAAAAATAAAACCTGAATTTTTGTAAATCTCTCTGAATAGAAAATCCCGAACACCGGGAGCACGTCTGACACCGGGGAAGCCTTCTGAAATTCTGATTTCCCGAGAACCCCTGAAAACCATCAGGAATCAACATCCTGGGGGAAATTCCCGCTGCTGTTCCAGGCAGCGCTAACGAGCAGAGCGCAGGAAAACAATTAAGAGTTGTTCCCTTCATCCTAAACACCGATATTGATAAAGCGCTGGGGCTCAAAGGGCCGTGAGACGTTTTTATGGTTCCTGAGAACTTCCTGAGATATATGAAGTGGCCGAAGGAGTTAAAAAGGAGCATAAACTCCCCAGCTCCGGGCCAACAACAAAGTGCTCTGAGGCAGGAAGGAGCCGTCACCTCTGGAGCAGCTCAGGAGGTAATTAATTGTCTGCAAGAGCGTTTTTTATCATCTCCAGCGCTAACGAACTACTCACACAACTCAACTAATTCCAAACGCTGGCTTTTATGCCTCCCACTAAAAGAGAAGATTTTTCAAAACCACCCGGGGGCATTTGGGGTGCTAAATTTTCATAGAAATTAATGGGAGCTGAGCCTCCCGATTCCCCAAACACGCACAAGTCCTGCCTGCCGGGAAAGCTCTGGGCTTTTTCCTGTGTCACCTCCTCCTTCCCCTCCGTGTCCTCCCACGCAGGATCCCGTTTTTCCCGCTGATACTGCCCCAAACCCGAAGGAAATATTGCCCAGGAAAGACTTTGTGCAATTCTGGGTGAAGATCTGGAGCGTCCTCACCAGGATGAGCATTTCAGGGCACCAAAAATCACAATAATTCCAGCCCCAACCGGTTTCACTTATTTTTGCTTATTTTCAGGCCACTGTGGGTCCTGTCTGGAAAAGTGAAATGGGTGACAGCAGAGGACGAACGTCTTGGCAGGACATCGTGCTTCCCGAGGAATAATTAAACCCGAGCCCGGTGTAAATCCCCAGGGCGCCTCTCCTTTGGTAGTATTTCCATCAAGAATCCTCAAAACCTTAAATCCAATATTTGGAATTTATGGGTTCTCCCCCCCGTGGTTTCAAGGTGAGCGGATGCTTTGGTGCCTCTGCCCGTCTCACCTTTTATTTAGGTTGGTAAAGAAAAAGAAGAGCACAAAATGCTGCCCCGCCCGCTGTGGCATAGATAATTCCTGTCTGAACAAACACAGGTAACGGGTTTCCAATAAAAAAAAAAATCCCCCTAAGCCACACGGGTAAACAGCAATAGAGCAGGAACAGAATTATTTACATTGCAGCCTGGGTGATGCAGAAATGCGGCCCTGGGCAAGGTCAGGAACGGGGATTAGGAGACAGCACAGACAGGTAGAACAAAACTCTCATTATCTTCGCTTAAAAATAGGCACCTGATGCGCGGAAAAGTTCAGCAAATTGCCCCAAATTATCCAGATTTCTGCCAGAGAGCTGCAACTGAACGCTCCCTGCTCCAACTCCAATCAAACGTAATTGAGGACAAGAAGAGACGCGAGAACAGAGACGAACTTATTGATCCTCCCAGCTGCACCAACAAGCAAGAAAAGAGCATTCCTGCCTCAAAAGAGGAGGGGAGAACGCTCTAGCTCAGCAAAAAGAAGGGGAAAAGGGGTATTTTTATGGAGAACGTCACAAGGTTCCCTCAGTGGTTCTGATTCCCTGGGGATCATGAGTGACCTGCAGGGTTTTGGGGTCTCGGTGTTTGATCTGGGTCAGTCCAGTGTCCACCACAAAGATCCTGATGTTTTGGTCAGCCCAGTGTCCACCACAAAGATCCTGCCCCATGGAAGTGGATGAGTTTTGAGGCCCTTTCCAACCCAAACCATTCCAAGTTTTATGATTTTCCGAGTGCAAAGCAGAGCCTGTGAGGCCCTGCAGCCAGAGCAGGCACCTCGGTGGGAATTTCCGGGGAAAAATCCCGTGGCAGCAGCTCCAGGAAATGAAATCCGAGCGCTCTCAGTGCCACGGATGCTGAACGGGGAGTAAGGGATGAGAAATCAGATTTGCAGCTGCTTAGCAAACACCCTGAGACAATTCCAGCGCTGAGAGCCACCCGGGCAGGCCTTTGCACGGGTCCATAAATCGGTAATTCCACTCGGGAAAGCACTCTGGGATGGCTTGGGGTTGGAAAGTGCTACTGGAAAAGGAATTTCTGCGTCCACGGGGCTTATTTTGCTGAGGCACAAGGAATTCCGCACCTTCCTCAGTGGATTTGCGCTGCACTGCAATCAGGAGGAGGCTGCAAACCAGCAGTTGATGGCTCCTTGCACTGATTTTTTGAGTAAAAAATCCCATTATTGTCTAAGCAAAAAGTTCTGGGAGCTGCAGCCACCGTCCCAGGTATTCTGAGGGCCGGAGGCTCAGCTCTGAAATAATTCTCAAAGGTCACATGGAGGGAGAGACATACAAGCTGCCCGACAACGGAATAAATAACATTTGCGATGTCAAGCCTGAAGTAAACTTCCAAAAAGACTTTTGGTGAAGATGAAAGGGTGAGCTGAGGTGGAACGGAGCAGCAAATCACGGGCCAGCGGGGGGGAAAGGATTTCTAAAATGCATCGAAACAGTCATCACTCGAAGGAATCCGTGAGAAATCCAGACATGCCTGGAAGGTGCTGATCAAAACCTCGGGGACGTGTAGTGCAAGGGTGTTCAAAAGGGCCCTCGGCTGTGCAGCGATCCCGCGGCCGGGTGAGCAGATAAAACATTAACCCAGAAAGGGCTTTAATCGCCGACCCCTTGCGCAGACACCCACCCCAACACGCGGCTGCTAATTAATTCACAGCGCCTAATGATCACCGGCTAAGCCTTCAGAGCCTATTAATAGCTGACCTCTCGGAGCGTGCGATCCCAAAACCCAGATAAGGAATTCCCCGGGGGCTCGGGTGGAGCCTCGGAGCTCTCGGTTAATATTCAGCTCATTTTCACCTCCTCGCATCGAGAATGGTGTGAAAAGCTCGCTCCGGAGCTCGCCCAGGAAATCAAGGGGCATTTTTTTCATTCTTTTTAGCACCGAGAGGGTTGGAGCGAGGACTGGTGGAGAACATGATCGTGCTGGGAGATGAAAGAGGCGTCGCAGCGCTCAGATGTCTCCTTTCAAAGGGACACAAAGCCCCGCGATCGGGAACTCCTCCGGGCTCGGTTTTTGCGGCACCGGGCAGCCCGGAGGGCCGGGCAGGAGGAGGGGACGGCTCCAGGGTGGCTGTCCCCGGTCACCTCAGCAGGAGAGGCACAACAGCCCCATCGGGGGGTTCTGGCCCTGCACAACCCCAAAAAAATCCCCCTGTGGGTGCCAGACCCACTCGGGAAGGTCTGAAGGACGATGGGGTTGTTCCTCCGGCTGCCCCGCAGTGCCCGAGCCCCGGCCCCTGCTGAGCCCGGATTTATTGTCCCCAGCTCGTTCTGCTCTCTCTGCCTCCCCCGGGAGAGGAGCTGCGGGCAGGAAGCAGAGCCAGCTGTCACTGCTGTCCCCTGAAACCGCTGTCCCCTGAATCCACTGTCTCCTGTCCTCTGTCCCGACGCCGCTGCCCTCTGTCCTGACACCGCTGTCCCCTGAAACCGCTGTCCCCTGAAACCACGGTCCCTTGTCCTGTGTCCCGACACCGCTGTCCCNTCCCCTCTCACCGCTGTCCCCTGTCCCAACACCGCTGTCCTCTGTCCTCGCTGTCCCCTGTCCTGACACCGCTGTCCGCTGTCCTGACACCGCTGCTCTCTGTCCCCGCTGTCCTCCGTCCCGGCACTGCTGCCCTCTGACACCGCTGTCCTCTGTCCCGACACCGCTGTCCGCTGTCCTGACACCGCTGCCCTCTGTCCCCAGACACCCAAACACGGTCCCAGCAGCAGCTCCGGCAGCAAAACCTCTCAGCTCAGCCCAGCGGGGCCCTGAGAACTTTTAACCCCCCTTGTGATGTTTCACCGCCTCCCGAGACCCCGAGTCCCCTCCCAAGTCCCCAAACAGCTCCGTCCTGTCACCACCCGTGTCCCACCGCCCTTTCCCAGTCCTCATCCTTCCTCCTTTCACCGTCAGGGTTTCCCTTCCAGCAGTTAATTTGTTATCCATCATTAATTTCCCCCCGTAAACTTTCCCAACACCTCCCTTCCCTGGGTGTTTGAAAGTCCGGCAATGAACTCCTCTCATCTCCCTTCTCCTGCTGCCACCTCTCCGTGCCCCCAGCTCTGTCATTTCGCTTTTTTAACCGGCATTTGTGAGTTCCTGACAGCCAGTGGCACCCCGTGAATGATTGTCTCTCATTAATTAATAGTTTTACATTAGGAATAAAAGAGAGGATGAGCATCTGGGGGGAAAAGCAGAGCACAGGAACTAAAAATACAGCTCTGGCTGTCTCGCTGTCAATGGACAGGCTGATGAAATATTGCTCGTAGTAGACAGCTAATTAAAAATGTGAGTTCGGAATGAAATAAATTATCAGCTGCTCTTATTTTCATAGAGATCAAACCCCAAGCTGTGCTTGGGGCTCCGTAAGGGCAGGGGGGATTTATTTCATGGCAGGAGGACGGGGAAGGAATCTTGGAATATCCTGAGCTGGAAAGGCCCTGCACAGACATCCCAAGAATCCCACTGGGAGCTTCTGGAGAGAAAGCTGGGGGAAGAAAATGATGAAAAAAAAAAAATCCTGGAATGGTTTGGGTTGGAGGGACCTCAAATCCCATCCAGTGCCACCTTCAGGGGCACCTCCCACTGTCCCAGGGTGCTCCAGCCTGGCCTGGGACATTCCAGGGATCCAGGGGCAGCCCCAGCTCCTCTGGGAATTCCATCCCAGCCCCTCCGCAGCTTCCAGACAGGAATTCTTTCCCAAAATCCCATCCAAGCCCCCTCCCCAGGCTGCCCCAGGGAGCTGTGCCCTGCAGGTGACGCTCAGTGGGGACACCGGGGGCTCCCTCTGGGCTCCTCATCCCTGGGACGGAGCCAGAGGAAAACTGGGAATGTGCCAGAGGAGAACCACGACCAAACCCAACTTTTATCACTCCAGCTTCCCTTGGGAACAATCAGCCGTTCTTGGAGGGAAAAGTGAGCACGGAAAAGTGACCCAAACTCCAACCAGGTCCCGTTTTGTGTGTTGGAGGGTGGAGGAAAACCGGGAAATCGGGAGATCGGGGAAATGGGTGAATCCAAGAGCACACAGGGACTGCTCTGACTCCATGGATGCTCCCAGTCCCTCTGGAGGAAACATTTCCCATTTGGACAGCCAGGAATCCATGGATTGAGTCCCAGGAATCCAGGGATTGAGTCCCGGGAATCCAGGGATTGACTCCTGGGAATCCATGGATTGAGTGCCGGGAATCCAGGGATTGAGTCCCAGGAATCCCCAGATTGAGTCCTGGGAATCCAGGAACTGAGTCCCGGGAATCCATGGATTGAGTCCCGGGAATCCAGGGATTGAGTCCTCAGAATCCATGGATTGAGTCCCGGGAATCCAGGGATTGAGTCCCAGGAATTCAGGGATTGAGTCCCGGGAATCCAGGGATTGACTCCTGGGAATCCATGGATTGAGTGCCGGGAATCCAGGGATTGAGTCCCAGGAATCCCCAGATTGAGTCCTGGGAATCCAGGAACTGAGTCCCGGGAATCCATGGATTGAGTCCCAGGAATTCAGGGATTGAGTCCCAGGAATCCAGGGATTGAGTCCTGGGAATTCAGGGATTGAGTCCCGGGAATCCAGGGATTGAGTCCCAGGAATCCATGGATTGGGTCCCAGGAATTCAGGGATTGAGTCCCGGGAATCCATGGATTGAGTTCCGGGAATCCAGGGATTGACTCCTGGGAATCATGGATTGACTCCTGGGAATCCAGGGACTGGGTCCTGGGTATCCAGGGATTGAATCCTCAGAATCCATGGATTGGGTCCTGGGAATCCAGGGATTGAGTCCCGGGAATCCAGGGATTGAGTCCCGGGAATCCATGGTTTGAGTCCCAGGAATCCAGGGATTGCGTCCCTCACACCCACTCTGGTCCCACACCTGAGCGCCTGAGTGTCCACAGCAGGTGGAAAACAAGGCCCGAGCTGCGTTAGAGCAGAATTAATTAACACAGAGATAATAATGAGCTGCTGGATCCAACCACAGTTTACAAGGACATAAAATGATAAATTAACCGAGTTTGAAACGGAAATTGCACATGGTAATTACATGATTTATATTACACAAATAATGAATTAATATTAATTAATTCCAGAGATCTGGGCTCTTTTCTGCTGGCAGCGCAGCTCCTGTGCCAAAAGGACCTGCATCGTTCCATCTTGGTTTGTTCAAACAACTTTCCTTTAATCCTCTCCTTATCGGGACCGCTCAGATTGGCAAACTCTCAAGGAGAATTCAATTTTTCTTGTATCCCAGCTCCAAATATTTAGAAAGCACCTTGAGGCAACCTCGGCAGAGCAGGTGCTTCAAACTCAGAGCCTGGGAGGGCTTCAGATGGTTCTGCTTCATTTCTTCTTCACAGAAAAAGGCCTAAAAAAGGGAAGCACAACTCCCAAATCCACAATTCCGGTGTGTCCCGATGGATTTCATCGGCTCTGTTTTCCTGAGGATTGATCCCTGGATGGGCCGTTCCCTTTGGGTCCCTTCCGGAATATTCTGAGATTCCGCGATCCTTGTGAATGGATTATGGCTGGGATGATGGATGTGCCACCTCCCCCGGATTGAAATCGAGGTTCCTGCAGTGCCCAGCATTCCCTTGGGATTCTGGTGGCTCCCAATGCCAGGCAGCAGCTCACCCAGCTGGGCAGCAGCCATGCAGAGGCAGAGGAAATCCTTCCTGCTTCCTGGAGAAGAGGAAATGTGCCCTGGAGAAGAGGAAATGTGCCCTGGAGAAGAGGAAATGTGTCCTGGAGAAGAGGAAATGTGCCCTGGAGAAGTGGAAATGCTTCCTGCTTCTGGGAGAAGAGGAAATGTTCCCTGATTCCAGGAGAAGAGGAAATGCACTCTGGTTTCAGGAGAAGAGGAAATGTTCCCTCATTCCAGGAGAAGAGGAAATGCACTCTGGTTTCAGGAGAAGAGGAAATGTTTCCTGCTTCCTGGAGAAAAGAAAATGTGTCCTGGACAAGAGGAAATGCGTCCTGATTCCAGGAGAAGAGGAAATACTTCCAGGAGAAAAGGAAATGCTTTCTGCTTCCAGGAGAAGAGGAAATGCTTCCTGCTTCCAGGAGAAGAGGAAACGCTCCCTGATTCCAGGAGAAGAGGAAACACTCCCTGATTCCAGGAGAAGAAGAAACGCTCCCTGATTCCAGGAGAAGAAGAAACGCTCCCTGATTCCAGGAGAAGAAGAAACGCTCCCTGATTCCAGGAGAAGAAGAAACGCTCCCTGATTCCAGGAGAAGAAGAAACGCTCCCTGATTCCAGGAGAAGAGGAAATGCTCCTCCTCAGGGATATTTTGGTGCCAGCCAGGAAAGATCCAGGCCCTGTAAAATCCCCATCCCTGTTGGTGCCCAAGGATCACCCAGACGTGGCTCTCAGGGTGGGTCTCAGGCTGGAATCGATGACCTGGGGGGGCTTTCCCAACCTCAAGGATTCGGTCACCACAAGGGAAGAGTGAAAACCACGACATTTTCCCAATTCCTGCTCTTCTTTGCTCAAAAATGAATTATTGGTGGCCAGGCCCTGGAAACTCCACAGCCCCACACCCTGAGCTGGGCAGGGATCAACCCGGACAAGGAGGGCAGTGCCAGGCAGGAGAGGGGACAGAGAGCAGGACAGCAGAGAAATCTGTTCCCTGTGACTGCCAGCACCCCCGGAGCGGGTGACAGTGATTTATCAGGCGCTATTAAAGTGTCACAGCGCTGCTGTCACCGCTCCCGGAGCGGCACCGGGCACAGAACGCTCCGCTGGGGAGCTGCTGACACTCCCCGTTCCTCTCGGAATTAGCACCAGTCAGGAAGGAAACTTTCCGTGACGCCGCCGCCGTAATTCGGGAGGCAATTTTGTCGGGAGCGCGTTGGGAGCGGGGTTTGGGTAAGGAGTGGGCATGGAGGGGAGGGAGGGATGGGGTTCAGGGAGCTGTTGGCAGCTCCGGCAGGAAAAACCCGGCAGCCTGGTTTGCTCCGATAGTCAGAAAATTACAGAACTTCCCAGCAGTTTGTTCCCAGAAAAAGCCCAAATCCTGACACTTATGTATCCCTGGGCTGGGAAGGGGCAGTGATCGGGCTCAAGGACCAGGATGGAGGGAAAAGAAAAGGGAAGTCTTGGATTGCATCTCTGGAAATTGCGGTGCAGAGCCGGAATTCTAAAGTCCGGTCTTAACAGGGATAGTGGGAAACATCAGCGTGGGGTTTCAGTGTGGGATCAGAGCCTGGATCCCAAGCTCAACCTCATCCCATCCCATCCCATCTCAACCTCATCCCATCCCATCCCATCTCAACCTCATCCCATCCCATTGA
>VYZT01043477.1:15222-32035 GCA_013400735.1 Pomatostomus ruficeps
TCCCATCCCATCCCATCCCATCCCATCCCATTGATCCCATCCCATCCCATCCCATCCCATCCCATCCCATCCCATGGATCCCATTGATCCCATCCCATCCCCACACGCCTGGCACAGCTGCACCGTCATTCCAAGGCCGGGTTGGATGGGGCTTGGAGCACCCTGGGACAGCGGGAGGTGTCCCTGCGCATGGCAGGGGTGGCACTGGATGGGATTTAAGGTCCCTTTAACCCAAACCCATTCCGGGATTCCCATTCTCTGAAATATCCATTCCAAACCGACCATCCATAAAATTTATCCATCGATTTTCCAAGGAAGCACAGGAGTCCCTCCCCTGAGGCCGGGAATCCATCACAGCAGATTCCTCACCAGGTCTGGGAAGCCCTGACTCCAATCCCCAGTTTTTTTGGAGAGTTCCTCTGCAGAGTTTTGATATAAATCCCAAAATTCCGGGATGGTTTGGAATTCTGGGAATAACACCTCCCAGGCTGCTCCGAGCCCCATCCAGGCCTGCCTTGGGCACTTCCAGGGATCCAGGAGCAGCCACAGCTTCCCTGGGCATCCAAAACTCCAGCAGGATCCAGAATCTCCTCATTACAACTCTAATTCCCCCTTTTTCCCGAGGATTACAGCGTTTTACTGCGACTACAAAAGAACATTTGCGTGTGCTCCGCTCCTGGAATTCGCGGGGCTTTAATCTGGGAAGATTAGGCCCGTTCCACTTGGGCTGCTTCATAAAACAGATGGGGAGGAAAAAAAAGAAAAAATAAAAGCCTTAAGTAACCAGTGTGGAGTTAATTTTCTCATTAAGAAGCTCTAATTTCCAGTGCTTTTTTCCCCCCTTCTGTAGGATTTACAGCGATACAGCCACGCGCTCATGTATATCCAAGGGATGGCTTTGGAGATAAAATAAAAAAAAATAAAAAAATCCTGTAACCCGTGGGAGATTTATTTTGCTAAGGAAGAATGTAAATTTGGCAGGGAGCAGCAGAATCAGGAGGATGTTGACAGCTGCCTGAAAAGAATTATTGGAGGAAATCTAATTTTACCACTGGAAGCAGATCCCAGCGACGAGATGAATAACTGGGGAAAACAATTTCCCATTAAAACCCTTTCCGTGGGGTGGTTTTCGGGCAGCTGAAGGATGGCTCCACACACGTGTGGATAAATTCATAAATCTGCGACCCGCAGACGAATAACAAGGAGGAAATTCAATCCAACCCCGTATTATGCCCACATCAGCACTTATTGATAAATGGGCCCCAATTCTGGAAATATTTTCCTTCTGGTGAGGAGTTTTGAGGGAGATGTTTTCTGCTTGCATCTAAATTAGGATTGAGGTGCCTTTTATGAAGAAAAATGCTATTTCCTAGTGAACACTTGTCTTTTAAAGAGTTGTTTGTCCTCAAAAATCAAACTCGGGTTGGCATTTCGGATGCACAAATGTGTCTGGGCCTAAGAGTGGTGGCGTTGGGGTGTTTTCACTTTGATTTCTGCGGTCACGAGGGCGCATCTGGTAATTTCTTGCTGTTTAAATTAATTAATGTGCCCCGACGAGGCTGAGTGATGAGAAATTATAGCAGCTGAAATTTTTTATAAAAAAAATTCCATGGATTTACAGAGCAGGTTCCAACCCTGGGCAGCAGAAAGCCCAGGCAGACGCCCTTTATTCCTTTAAAACGGAATTTTTATCAATGACAAAATTTCCCTAAAATGAATCTCCTTGACCTCACTGCGTCCGTGAGGTTTTGGGACTAAATGACGTCAGAAGAGTGGGAAGAATTTAAATTTTCTGAGTTGTTCATTAACACTTTAATTATGAGAGTTTGCTCCTCCTTGCAGGGAGCCCCTTTGGGATTAGGGCTGGGACAAGGGGAATGGATTCCCACTGCCAGAGGGCAGGGATGGATGGGATTTTGGGAAGGAATTCCTGGCTGGGAGGGTGGGGAGGGGCTGGGATGGAATTCCCAGAGGAGCCATGGGTGCCCCTGGATCCCTGGCAGTGCCCAGGGCCCGGCTGGGATTGGAGGGAATGAAGTTCCAGGACTTAAGCTGAAGGAGGGCAGGGTTGGATGGGATTTGGGATGGAATTCCTGACTGTGAGGGCAGGGAGGGGCTGGGATGGAATTCCCAGAGGACCTGGGGCTGCCCCTGGATCCCTGGAATTGTTCCAGGCCAGGTTGGAGCAGCTGGGACAGCGGGAGGTGTCCCTGCCATGGCAGGGGTGGAATTGGGTGACATTTTTATTTCCTTTCCTTTCCAACCCACTCCATTATTATATTTAATTCTCCTCTGGACTTGACCAACATAAAAAAGCCGTTTTCTCATCCCCTGGCCGTGCCACTCCTCTGGGAATGGGAAATAAAAAGATGTCAGTGTTTGCTGCCATGAAGTGACTGAAAAGATCTTTTTCACTCTTTGCCATTTCACCCCTCTGAGCAAAGAGACAAAACCTTGGATTTCCATTTTTTTTCCCTCCCTTATTTCCCAATCCAAATGCCTTTGTCTGCTAGGAAAGAGAAGGCAGCCGGGGAAGTAAATCCATCACGGAGAAGAATGGTGAGAAGTAAGTTATAATCCAGGTGTCATACTTGATTTAGGGCGTTCTGGCAGCAGAGCTAAACAGCAAAGCTCCTCATGCAGATTCATCGATAACGCCCTAATTTATGTGACAGCATTTAAGGGGGGGGAGAGAGAAAAAAAAAAATTACGAAGGAGGAATACACAAAAATAAATTTCCTTCAACACAGCCTAAATTTAATAAAGCAATCTAGCAACTGCCAGCGAGCACCGCAACTCCGGAGTGATTAAATAAGGAGGAGCATAAATTATGCAAGGCAGTTAATCAGCGGGGAGCTGCTCTGCGGGGAGGAGCACCCCCTGCACCCCTTCAATCCTCATTCCCACCTCTTATTCCATGAAAATTTTCCCTCTTTTCATTCCCAGGATGGGGTTTTGGACTCGTGCAGGAGGTCAGGCTCGCTCTCTGATGTTTATTTGAACACACAAAAAATATTTCCTTGCCCACCTCCCGCTCGTTCGGGAAGGTTGGGGCTGAGCTGAACAGCGTCCCGGTGGAAATCTGGGATTTATTTTCCGTGCTGGCTCCTTCCACTCCAAAGCAGCAGCTTGGATTCGCGTTCCTCCCTCTGTTTAGCATCCCTGGCTGGATCTATTAATAGCTCTCCTCCCCAGTTCCTAATGCTAACAGAAGTTTCTCCCCATCCACGCTCGCACACAGTTTTCCTTTGCCATTTCCAAGGCATGAATTTATGCTGGCAAATCCAAACGCACTTAAAAAGGTGTTAAATTGGCATTTCCATGAGAGGAGCAGCTCGGTCTCTCCATCACCCACCTGAGCTGAGGGACCCAAAGTTGGATTTTTGTGCCCGAAAAATCCAACTTTGATTTGGATCCCTCGCCCTTATGTTCACAGGTGTCTCTCCAGGTTATTTATGTGACTCCAAGCCTCCCAAAACCTGGAATATTGGAAATTTCTCTCCCTCTGCACCTCGCTTTCGTCATCTCGAAAACCCCTGCGAGTGAGCCCTCAATTCTTCGAGATAATGAGGGATGTGCAGGGTGGAAATCATGAGGTGTCAGGATAATTTTAATTTAGCTGAGACTGACAACTGTCAGGCTCCTTTTGAAAGTCAGGGTTTAAAAATAAACTCTGTATTATGAACAATTCCGGCTGGGAAGGAATGGGAGCATTACAAACAAAGGCCTATTAAGGTTCTATTAATTGATCCTGTGCCACTGCCATTATCAGACAGGGTGGAAATATCTTTGATCCAAAGCAGTATCAGTTTTTAAGCTCTTAATTCAGGGATTCTTGCTTTTTCATTTTTTTTTACCTATTTTCAAATTCAGTCCTAAAAATCTCAGCTGAATTGAGGAATTAATCTCCAGAGCAGGGCAGGAATTCAGCCCTGTGATCCGCTCAGCTCTGGGTTCTTGTTCAAGAGATGCCCCCGGTCCTCAACAGCCCTCGCTCAGATGGGGCCAGGGCCTTGCACCTGAACGGGGAAAAAAACCTTTTTTTATTTCAGCAGGGCCAGAAAATGGATTTAATTCAGTGGCCATTATAAAATACAATGTGTGTGAGTCACGGAGAGCTGGTCTGGGTTTCAGAGTCCCTGAAGTGACACCGGGCACGAGCCAGGGGCAGCCGAGGGCACCTCAGCACAGCTCCAGGAATTCCAGCTGCACCAACACCTCCCAAAACCCCACAGGGAAAAATTCCCATTTAATCCACGAACAATTTCAGGCCAGGGAGCAGATTGTGAGAATTTATTTTGGAAATTTATTTTACATTTAAGGCCGTGATGGAGGCCAAGGAAATATCCCACAGATCCTGACACCAAGGCCTGTGTTCCAAGCAGGTCACGCCAGGCAAAAATCCTGAGAAAATGTCCTGAAATCTGCCCTTCCTGAGCCCCTGGAGGGGCAGATTCCCCTCACCTTCCCTTTGTTCAGCCCCCAAATTATGCCCCAAATAAAGCCCCCAAAATTCCCTCCCCTTTCCCTTATGGATGAAGACGGAAAAGAAAATTTGGGTGTTGATTTCCTTCAAGTTTCACCCAATTTTTGTCACCAAATTCAAAGTTAGAGGCACCTGGGGCTGCTGGACACCTCATGGAGAATTAAATCAGGCCACACCCGTCACCTTCACGAAGTTCAACCAAAAGGATGCGGAAAATAACAAGAAAAGTGAATGTAATCCCTGTTTCTCTGAAGGGGGGTTTGGATACCCGACTGTGCAGTGAATTTTCACCTTCTCCCCGGTTTGACACAGCCAGAAACAAGCCGAGACTTTCCGAACTTCAAGGTGGCTTTGGAGAGATCACTTTGAAGTTTCTCACGTACTTTGGCTTTTTGAAGTTAATTGAATTCACTCCGATACCAAGCAGAGTGGAATGAGACCCTTGCAGCCTCCTGCCAAGACAGGGACCTCTGAGTAGTACCTAAAATGTGGTTTTTTGTCCATTTTCCTTGTTTTTCAGGCCCAAATTCTCCACTGTGACCCCCGGGAATGGCATTGCTCAGGATGCCTGAGGACAGCGAAGGTCTCAGGTTTGCCCCGGCCACCTAAAACCTCTCACATCATTCCCAAAAATCTATTTTATATATAAAACACATAAATCTCACAGAAATAATATTTTTCTCATCCTAATCTTTGTGTTCGGTGTAAGAAGAACTGTCAGAGCAGTTTATTCTTTAATTTTGCTGTGTAATTAAAGCACTGAACCCACGTCAGCCTCGGGGTGGGTTTGAGGAAATCAACAGGCCTGAAGTAAACAACAAATCTGGTCCATAATGGGATTTCTGAGCATTTCTGCTGCAGAAATAACTGCGACTTGTGAGGGTTCTGTCATCCAAAAATTCAGAAAATGAGGCCTAAACTCCCCCCAAGGCTTCTGAGGGAAAACTTCAGCTCAGTCCACTCAAATGGCTCAGTTCAACACCGTATTTGAGAGTTTTTGAGAGGATAGACAGAAATGAGGAAGATTAAAAACCAAAACACTGTTGGGGGAAAAGAAATTCTGGGTTTTGTCCCTCGGAATTCAGGGGTGAAACCCTTCCTGGTATGGTATGGATGTTATCTTTATTGACAAGGGGGAAAAATGAAAAAGCCCTCAGTGGAATAAAGGGTTTCCTGTGGATGTATCCGAGGCAAAAATTGCAATTAAAGAGGTGGAAAATTACCTGAGCCAGCTTGTGCTGGGCTAGAATTCAGAAATGAGAGTCAGGAACGTGAGTCAATGGGAAAGGATCAGGAAAAAACTGTATTAAACCATGCCCAGCCAGGTGTTTGCAGCGTGGACCAGAGATTTTAAATCTTGGATTGTTTTCCAACAGGCCCTGCAGCCCCTCAGCCGAGCCCTCACACCCTGCTGGGCTCCTCTAATTAAATTGATTACTAATTTATCTTGAATTAAACTCGATCAGCAGCGGCCAGGCAGCAGCAGCATTAGCTCAATGAGGCTGTGCTGTCACCAGCTCCAGCCCAGGTTTAATCTTGTTCATCTTTTCCTCTCCCAGCAGAGGAGAAAGGGGAGTGTGTAAAACCAGGACTCCTCCGGGCTGGGGGTGATTAACGCCCTGCTGGAGAGGTGTGAAAAATAAACTCATTTTACCCCTGGGGTGTAAGAAATGATCTCGCCTCGCTCCAGGTTTTGGGCAGAAGTTCCCTGCAGGCCTGGCTGAGCCCGGAGTTCATGAATCTCCAGCCTTCCTGTTGTGGGTTATTAATTATTCAAGATGCACAAACAAACAAACAAAAAACCAGTTTCTACACGGGGTGGCTGTTGAACAATCCCAAATTCCTCCAAACCCCTCCGGAGCCGGGCTGGGATTGTCGGAGTGACCTTGAGCTGTAATTCCGGAGCTCTGCTGCGCATCAGGGCTGATTTACTCCGGGCGACCTTCCCGGCTCTGCTGCCTGGGAAGCTTTATGGGGATGTGATTCACACCAGGCCCGGAGTGTGAGGGACCCAGCGCGTCCCTCCCGGCCCTGAGTGACCCCCTGGACACAAGGACAGGCTCCAGGACACAAGGACAGGCTCCAGGACATGGGGACGGCACCCAGGGACAGCTCCAGGACACAGGGACAGCTCCGGGACACAAGGACAGCACCCAGGGAGAGCTCCAGGACACAAGGACAGCACACAGGGAGAGCTCCAGGACATGGGGACAGCACCCACNAAGGACAGCACCCAGGGAGAGCTCCAGGACACAAGGACAGCACACAGGGAGAGCTCCAGGACATGGGGACAGCACCCAGGGACAGCTCCTGTGACGAGTTTCAGCTGCAGGGCACAGGGAGAGCTCCAGGACATGNCCCAGGGACAGCTCCAGGACACAGGGACAGCACCCAGGGACAGCTCCAGGACACAAGGACAGCACACAGGGACAGCACCCAGGGACAGCTCCAGTACACAGGGACAGCTCCAGGACATGGTGACAGCACCCAGGGACAGATCCAGGACACAGGAAAGGGCTCCAGGACACAGGGACAGCACCCAGAGACAGCTCCAGGACATGGGGACAGCACCCAGGGACAGCTCCAGGTTGCTGCAGCCGGGCCCACACCGATAGAAATGCCAAACCAGGCTTTATCCTCTGTTCCTTGCGGGATCCATCTCTCCCCTGGATCATCCCCTCCTTATCTGGGCCCCGCTCACAGCTCTGTACCTCACCCCACAGCCAGGCCCATCCCAGGACGCCTCAGCGCTCCTCCCATGTAAACAAGAGCCTGTGAGTGCAGGGATGAGATAAACACCTTTCCCACAACCGCGGCAGCGCCTCTGCTGCACTGAGAGCGCCGAGATTCCCGGACCTGCTCCAGGGGTGAATCTGATCCTTTGCACAGGGACTCCCTTCGGAGCCTCCCGACCCTTTCCCGTTCAGGACTCACGTTCCTGACACTCATTTCTGAATTCTAACTCTTCATTTCTGAATTCTATCCCAGCACAAGCTGGCTCAGGTAATTTTCCACCTCTTTAATTGCAATTTTTGCCTCGGATACATCCACAGGAAACCCTTTCTTTCACTGAGGGCTTTTTCATGTTTCACCCTCGTCAGTGAAGGTAACATCCACCAGATCCCAAGTGTGTCAGAGATCCAACCTCCCGAGACCATCCCGGGTTAAGGATCGGAGCTCATTTTCCCCAGCACCGGTGTCTGCAGTGATCTTTCTGCTCAGCAGCCTCGTGAGAAACCCTCGGAGAGGTCTGAGGGAGTGCAGGAGCCCTCTGCATTCCCTGTGATCATCCCCGGGTCGCACTCCCGGCGCAAACGAGCTTCCCGCTGGAGTGAAAACAGAGACAGAAATGAAAGCAGAGGCGAGTGGGGAAATGAAAAGGATTCGCACGGAAAGCCAGAGGCCCAATTTAACAGCAGCTTTTCATGTGCTTAATCAAGCTTTGGGGTTTTGTGTTTATCTTTGATGTTCCTCCAGCAGCTTCAAACCGCCAGAGGTGCGAGCGCAGAGCAAATCCTGAGCAGTTCCTGGATTTGGGAGCTGCTCCCGGGTATTCCATGGGAGACTGGGCTCCTGGGGGCTTGGATCTTCACTGCCTCCCACCGCCAGCTCGCAGGGAAGGGAGTTTGGATCCTCTGGAATCTCCCTGGTGCCCTGCAGAGTTGTCCTGAGTTGTCCTCGAGTAGGGAAGGCCTGGGCAGCTTCCGTAGGATCTCAGGGTGGAGTTTGGATCCTCTGGAATCTCCCTGGTGCCCTGCAGAGCTGTCCCCAATTGTCCTCGGGTAGAGAAGGCCTGGGCAGCTTCCGTAGGATCCCAGAGTGGAGTTTGGATCCTTTGGAATCTCCCTGGTGCCCTGCAGAGCTGCCCTGAATTTTCCCCGGTTAGGGAAGGCCTGGGCAGCTCCCATAGGATCCCAGAGTGGAGTTTGGATCCTTTGGAATCTCCCTGGTGCCCTGCAGAGTTGTCCTGAGTTGTCCTCGAGTAGGGAAGGCCTGGGCAGCTTCCGTAGGATCCCAGAGTGGAGTTTGGATCCTTTGGAATCTCCTTGGTGCCCTGCAGAGCTGTCCCGAATTGTCCTCGGGGCATTCCCCAACTGAGGAAAATCCAGTACAAGATCCACCCAGAAATGTGTGGATTGGCAATGTGATCCCGATTCCCTCGGGACAGCAGGAATAATCTGACTTTTAACAGGAATAATCTGATTTTTAACAGGAATAATCTGATTTTGAACAGGAATAATCTGATTTTGAACAGGAATTCAGGCCCGGCACAGAAGATTTGGGATCTCGTTTTACCTCAGTGGTTGAGGCACAAAGTGGGGACCACAGAATGAAAGGAGTTGGAGCTGAGGGAGAAACATCAGGAATAAAACAGGGCTGGGATTGGGATTTGTTCCATCCTACCCCCCATTCCTAATTCAGGACCTCAGGAAGCAAATCTGATCCATTCACTGCTAAATTCCCAGGATTTTAATATTCCTAATTTTAAGCCTTTCATTAAATAAGAATCCAGAGTTTCATTAAACATGTAAAATTCAGCTCGTCCCAGCATTAAAAACAACTAAAAAATGCAAATAAACACACAAAAATTGTGTTTTTTCCTTTAAATTCATGATTTTTTCACTCAATCCGATACTAACTGGAAATTGTGACGAGTTTGGGGTTGGCACTGCTGGGAAAGGGATGTTTTTCTGCGCTCTCCAAAATCCTGCAGCAGCGATCGTGAGTTAACCCGGGGACTTCTCCAGCACCGGGCTGCTGCCAACCAGCTGATTCCCAGGCAGCTGCCTGATCTCCCTCAGAATTATTCACAGCTTGGGCATGGAAAAGATAATAAACATATGGAATAAGATGGTGAGAGGCTGCAGAAGAGAGGGGATAAATAAAGGTTCAAAATCTGCCAGCTGGGGAAATATGAGCCAGTAGGTAGAAAGGAGGAGAAAAATCAAGCCTTGTCGAGGAGCCGAGAGTGATTCGGTCAATTTTGGGAATGAAAATCCCTCTGTAATGAAGGAAACGAATGGAGCAGCCACCAGTCCCAGGCAGCGGTGACATTTTCAAGGAATATTTGTGCAAGGAGAGAGCTGAAATTTTCATTTTTAGGGACGTGCCAGCTGCCAATCCAAAAGACAAATGGCAATAAAAGGATGTGTCGGGTGTCAGAGTTACTTTTGAAAATCAGTTTTCATAAAATCCTGGAATGGTTTGGGTTGGAAGGGACCTCAAAGCCCATCCTGTGCCACCCCTGGCAGGGCAGGGACACCTCCCACTGTCCCAGAGTGCTCCAGCGTGGCCTGGGACACTTCCAGGGAGCCAGGGGCAGCTTCTCTGCTGTTTTGTTGTGGAAAATCCCACCTGGGAGCCTGGGAGATCTCCAGCTCCATCCCAGCTCCATCCCAGCTCCATCCCAGCTCTCCAGAAAAACCCCTGATCCCCTCTGGCAGCCTGGCTCTCGTGCTGCTCCCAAAATCAGGGATTTTCTCCTGTCCCTGATCCCTGAGCAGAGGCTGCCCAGAGCAGGGGCCAGACAGGATTGAGAGAATAAACTGGGGATTTATTGCAGGGCCTTCAACAGGGACACCTCGGGCAGGCAGAGCCTCTCCGGGAGAGGCCACAGCCAAGCTGGAGCCCGGGGCACGAGTTTGCTGCACTTGGATCAGTTTGGATCCATTCCCAGCTCAGGGTTCATTCTCCAGTGCCAATTGCAGGGGATGATGGAATTGAGCCCAAGTCTGTCCCCCCTTGGAGAGGTTTGGTTTCCATCTTTGGGGGCCTGGGCCAACGAGGTGTCCTTGAGTGCAGCCTGGAGAGGATTTGTTGTGTCTGAGCAGGATGGGAGAACAGGAGCTCCCAGCCCGTGGGGAGTGGGAGAATCACACACTAAAGCAGCGCAGGGGCTGGGAAATATCAAATTAAACCTTAAAGCATCACCCCAGTGCTTGGTTTGTCTGCAACCAGGCCCAGCCCTTCCCTCCTGGAGAGGAAATACGGACAACTCCCGGTTTTAATTCCCCATTGTTGTGCCGAGTTTAAACCGCACTTTAAAGCCGCTGTGATCTCTTCCGAGCAGCGGAGGAAAAGAACACTTTAATCACTAAAAGTGCATTAAAAATTCAGCGCTCGAGCCCTGCCTAATAGATTGATATTTCCCAGGAGCTGGCAGGGGAAGATTAGCTATTAAAAATTCCCCTGTCCACCGGCATGTTAAATCCACCTGAAATTGGGCCCCGCTTGTTTGCTTGTTTGTTTTGCTGGTTAAAGAGACACTTAAATTCTGACCCCTTCACACTTTCAATAAATCAGGGGAATTTATTTCTGGGGTTTTTTACAGGGTTTTAAGGCCAGCTTCCATTTCAAGAGCTGCAGGCTCCGGATCCTGTTTTTTATTCCCGAAATCCCGAGGCTGCCTCGATGTTTGCTGGACACCCTGGAAGAGGAGCTCGGTGCATTTAAATCCATTAAACTCCCCAAATTCTGCTTTGTCACCCCAAACTTCTCCATTAGCTGGATTTTTTAATTTTTTTGCCTTTTTTCTCATAAAAAGAACCCAAATGCCTCAAGTTCAACCAACGTTGGACATCTCAGAACTTCATGGTCAGAAAAAATAAGAAAAATAAAAAAAAAGTAATTTAGAGGCAAATCCACCCTGTCAGTGCCAGCTGAGTGAACTGTGCCCTGACAAGGTTTGGCGGATAAATTTCTGTTTCATTTCATGAAAATCCACCCCAAATCCAGGGAAACTCCCCCCGAAATCCACCCCAAAATCGAGGGAAATCCGCCCAAAATCCACCCCAAAATCCAGGGAAATCCCCCACAAATCCAGCCCTAAATCCAAAGGAATGTCTCCAAAATCCACCCCAAAATCCAGGGGGACACTCGCCACATAGCCCCACCCACTCTGTACTTAACACCGCCCCCTCATTGCATAGCCCCACCCTATTGCCATATAAGGGCATCTCATTAGCATAGCCACGCCCAAATTGCCACACAAGGATGCTTCATTAGCATAGCCCTGCCCACATTGCCATATATGGATGTCTCATTAGCATAGCTGTGCCCCATTGCCATGTAAGGACGGCCTTGCCATATATGGAGGCCTCATGATGTTAATGAGGGGCTCGTTAGTCTAATGAGGGGGTGTGGCTATGCTAATGAGGGCATGAAATGATTAATTTTTTTTTTAATAATGGCAACGTTAATTTGAATTTTAATGAGTCGAGGTGGGCACTTTAAAAAAAAAAATCAACAAAAAGTCACCCAAAAAACCCCCACACCACAAAACAGAATCAATGAGCTGGAATAGGAATTTTAATTTGGCGAGCCGGACAATTATTAATCGTTTGTATTATTCAATTAATAGCGACTTCTCTAATTAATCGGATGCTTTATGTCCCCATCTGGCGTTCGAAGGCATCGTTCATTTTTATTCCTGGGAAATAAACAGCTGCAAAGGGGCTGAGGCACCGACAGGAGAGGGAAATGAAGCTCTGGGTTTGCTTTTCCATTCAGACCCAATAATTCCTTTGCAAAAGAATATTTATTTTAATGCTCCGATAATTTAATGTCCTCTATCCCCATTTATACTTTTTTTTTTTTGACTCAAATCCTGCCAAAATTTTTATTCACAGAACGTTTCCCTGGATTTCTTTGGAAATGAAGGCTGGAAGACCTTAAAACTGGGAGGTTGCAGATTCTCAGGAAGGGTTTTTGTGCAAATATTTACACGGGGAGTGACCCAGGCTGGGACTCAGCACTTCAGAAAATCAAAAATATCCCTCCTGAAATTCTTTTGTGTCTCAAAAGAGGCAGCTGGGACTCAGGAGGAGCTTTTTGGGGACTTGTCACATCCAACTACTTGCGGGAGAATTTTAAATTTTGGTTCTACCGAGGTCAGATTAAGTCAAACTGGGGGAATTTAGTCATTACCTCTGTTTGGGGGAAAAAAAATTTAAAAAAAAGAAAAAAAAAAGAAGAAAAGATAAATTACATATTTTGGGGTTTTTATAAAGAAATATGGATTAGAAGGATGAGAGTGGCATTAAAACCATTTATTTACAGAATCCATTCCAGTGGCTCCCTGGTAACTCCAGCTGTTTCACGGGCCAGGAGACTTTGCCACCCCAGCTCATCCCATTCCCTTTGTTTTTCCCAAAAAATCCAGTAAACATTACAAGGACAGCTGGATATTTGAAGGAATTCATAAAAATATTGAGATTTTCCCTTTTAACCAAAGCCTTTCCCCGGCCTGGGACTGAGGTGGAGCAAGGCCCCGATTTCCTGAACTTTGGAACGGAGGGAAGAGCTCAAGGAACAGCAAATTTTGGATCCCCACTGCTGATTTAGGCAGATTCATCTCCCAAAATCCTTGATTTACCTCCCAAAATCTGCGAATTTTGATGTTCAGGTGTATTTTTGTGGTTTTTTTTTTATTTCGGGTGCCACAACGTCAGCGCCACTGAGCCCCAAATAAAAAGTAAATTTTTACAGATCCCCGAAGGACTCCCTTAAAAAGAAAGAAATAAATGAACAGAAGGAGCTGCTGGAAGGGCATGGGATACAAATCCAATATCTGCTGATTTTATTCCAGGCTTTTGCCAGTGATTTAATGAACAATCGCAGACAAGCCACTTCACGTCGTTCCTCGGCGCGTTAATTAGGAACGGCGGCGCTCGTCTCCCGGGCGGCCGCGAGGTGCGACGCGGCCAAGATTTCCTTCCCTTTGTGTCGGAAAAACCCCACCGCCAACAATTTGCCAGAATTTTCCGCAGCAAAACAAACAGCGGCTCCCCCGGAACGCCGAACAACAAAGCTTCGCGCTCACCCGGGGGCGCCGCTGAGGATCCAAATCCATTTGCCGTGCAAAAATACAGATTTAGGGTCATGCTCGGCTGAATAAAAGGGAAAAAGGCTCAGGGAATTTTGCAGCAGTTATTTTATTCCGTGCCTAACGATCCCATTTGGAAGGATGGATGAGATTTCTTTGCAAAAACAGACTCTCAAGTTGTCCACGCTCCCAGTTCTTGCGGAATTCGCTTTCCAGACCTTCTGGAGATGTCGAGGAAGGGAGGAGAGGCCGAGCCTCTGAGTTCCTGTGTCCACTCTGGAGTGGGGATCGCAGGAGATCCCTCTCCCACAGCTGGGATCCACCCCAGCAGCACACGGACACAAAGGATTTAATTAATTTAATCAATCAATTTAATTAATTTACCATCCCAACAAAAAGCTGGGAGGAGGAAAAGCGGCTTCACTTTCCACCCTGACCACACAACTCCCAGGACTGGATTTGGGATTAAAATCCAGAATGGGTTGGGTTGGGAAGGACCTTAAAGCTCCTCTGGATCCCTGCACAGACGGGGAATGATTTTGTGTTTGGTTTTGTGTTTTATGGACAAAGCAAAGAGGATTTCACCCTTGTCACGGTGTTTGGATGCTGCGCTGCTGGATCCTGCAGCTGCTGGAAATTCGGGAATGGAGCAGCCACGGCTGGGTTGGCTCAGCTGCAGAGTCTGCATGGAAAATCCCATTTTTCACTGATTGTTCAGAAATGCAAACTTTCTTGGGCTTGCACTGGGTCAGAACCGTGTCCTGAGAGCTCCAGTGTGGTGACAACTGCAGATTCTGCAAGGAAAATCCCATTTTTCACTGATTTTTTGAGAAATCCAAACTTTCTTGGGCTTGCACTGGGTCAGAACCGTGTCCTGAGAGCTCCAGTGTGGTGACAACTGCAGATTCTGCAAGGAAAATCCCATTTTTCACTGATTTTTTGAGAAATCCAAACTTTCTTGGGCTTGCACTGGGTCAGAACCGTGTCCTGAGAGCTCCAGTGTGGCTCCAGTCAAGGACTGCACCAATATTTGCATCAGTTCCCAAAGAACCAGGCAGGACGGCGCCACATTTCTGCTAAAAAATGAAAATTTGGGTAACTTGGAGTGAGGAAAATGTGAGTTATTGGGGTAACTGGGTAATCGGAGTAACTCTGAGGAATTTGAGTGACTCTGAGCAACTCTCAGCGCCTGTAAGAGCCACCAGGTCACGGCTGCCTCTGGCACGGGGAAGGTTTGGCCACCCCCAGGTGACTGCAGGGGTGTAAAATCAGACAGAAAGATGGAGATGGCGTTCTTAAAACGTCTCCCAGAAATGATGGAAGGAGCCAGGGTTTAATCTTCAAAGTCGCCATTGATCATTTTAAGAACTCTTTGACGTCGCTCTGTTGAAACAAGATAATTCTCCGTAATTGTCCCTGCGAGTTCCGGCGCTGGGAACCTCTGGAATCCCGGCTGTGGTGGTTTTGCAGCGAAAAGAGGGGAAAAATGAACTATTGAAGAGTCAACAAATGTTAAAATCGCAAAAACCTAAAAACCAGGATGTGTTTTAGCCTAAAATCCAGGCAGACACATCCACAGCCTTTCCCTCGCTCCCTCACTCAGCAATTACCCGGCTGAGATAATTATTCCCCCCTTCCAGGTCGTTCAGAGCAGATTTATTAATTGTATAGGAAAAAAAAAATAAAAGGTGCCTACAATGCCTTCCATATTTCCTTTATTAATTTTTAATTATTTTCCCTTAATTATTAGGACCTGCCCCGCAATGTCCTGGATGAATGCTCGTAATTAAAGTTCAAGTATTTGCTCTAAATTAAATCTGATCTCAGCGCTTGGGCAGAGGGAGGTGTGTGTGTGTGGGGGGCGATTTTTTATTTTTTTTGCCTTTTGAACAAGGAAAATTGAGGAACCAGATTTGTTCCTGCCGTCCACGGACGAGCTGCTGCTTCACAGACAAATATTCCCCCGGTGTGGAGGTGGTTACGTAATGGAATGATCAATTTGGGGTGAAAAATGGGAAAAATGACAACTCCAGCCCCACCCTGGGGTGCCAGTGACCATTATTGCTCATTTCATTCCTGCAGCTGAGAGAAAACCCCACAAAATGAGGAATATTTTACGTTTTCCTACAGAAATATTTCCCTCAAGGCCGCAAACCCCAGAAGCACCTCTGGCATGGCTGAAATTTATCAATCCAGCCCCACCGCGATGGAATTTTTTTCCATTGCACAAAGTTTTTCCATTTTTTTTCCCATTTTCACAAAGTCCCTTTTCCTCAACAGCTGGGAAAGCAGCTTCCAGCTCAAAATTGGGATGATCGCTATGAAGTACAACCCGAAAAGCTCTTCGATCCCACTGTTCTACAGCCCAGAAGTTGCCTGCAAACAAACCCTGAAAATTCCTGATTCAAGATAAACAAACCCTGAAAATTCCTGATTCAAGGTAGGAAAACAAGCCCTGGAAATTCCTGATTCAAGGTAAACAAGTCCTGAAAATTCCTGATCCAAGGTAAAGTCCTGAAAATTCCTGATTCAAGGTAAAAAAGTCCTGAAAATTCCTGATCCAAGGTAAAAAACTCCTGAAAATTCCTGATCCAAGGTAAACAAGTCCTGAAAATTCCTGATTCAAGATACACAACCCCTGAAAATTTCCAATTCAAGGTAAACAAGTCCTGAAAATTCCCGATCCAAGGTAAAAAAGTCCTGAAAATTCCTGATTCAAGGGAATCAAGCCCTGAAAATTCCCCATCCAAGGTGCTTTTTGGTGCTCTCATTGGATCGCTTTTGGTTTGGCTGATTTGAAAAACAACCCCAAATCACAGAGTCTGAAACCCAAACCTCCCTCGGGGGAGATGATCCCGAGTTAAAGATCAGTTGTAAATGCAGCAGAACTTTCTCCGTGCTCGCCACGAGCACCGTCCCCGACATTGCCGGGAACTATTTTCAGGCACTTGATCTGCGCTGGCGTCAGTTGTTGCTACCCGGAGTAATCTCCTTTCACAGGAAAATCAAAAGGCTCCATGGGATTATATAAAATCAGCCAGGAATAGCAGCGGATATAAATACCCCGGGCTGGATGGGCTGCTGGCAGCCAGACAAGGAGCGATCTTTGGGAAGCACCAGCGCTGGGACAACTTCAGCAGGAATTCACCCCCTTGGGCAGGAGCTGCAACATCTGGGACTGTTCCTTGGGGCAGATTTGGGATTTTGGGGAGGCTGGAGCAGCTGTTGAGGGGCTGTGGGATCGGTCAGGGCTGAGCTTGACCACAGAGATCGAAATCTGTCATTTTGAGCTCTGGAGCAAAGCTGGGCCCTGTCTAAGGCTGAGACCAAACTAAAGCTGGGACCTGTCTAATGCTGAGATGTGACTAAAGCTGAGACCTCTCTACAGCTGGGACTTGTCTAAAGCTGAGTCAGGCCTAAAGCTGAGACCTCTAAAGCTGAGGCCTCTCTAGAGCTGGGCCCTGTCTAAAGCTGAATCAAGCCTAAAGCTGAGACCAAACTAA
>VYZT01043481.1:3703-15146 GCA_013400735.1 Pomatostomus ruficeps
GACATTCCAAACCTCACCTGTGTAACCTGTTCTGGGCCACCCTGCCTTAATGGATGGATGACGTCCAGAGGTCCCTAGCAACACTAACAATTCTGATTCTGTGATTCTGTGATATTAACACGATGCAGAGTCTAAAAAGGTTAATTTCCTTCTTAGGTAAGAAATATGAAAAAGAGTTTCCATAGCACATTCCAGACCTTTCTCTTCCTGAATGCTGAGCAGAGTGTCTATAAACACTGGCAAGTTCTAACCTGTCTTTTTTTTATGTCAAAGCTGTGATATTGCTGTTTTTCAGGAATCTGAGTGTGTGGGTGCTACTCATGAGACTTCAGCCAGGAGTGGAGAAAAATACCAGGAAGTCCAGCTTCCAAATCTCAGGCCAGAAGAACCCATCTCCTGTCACCAACTGCCTCTCTGTCTGCTTTGTTTTCCTTCCAGAAAATAGACTTACAGCTAAGGTTTCCTTCTTTCTCCTCAAACTAAGGGCAAATTTCACAGCATGGCACTTCCTAACCCACGCTGGGACCCAGGTATATGAAAGGGGGAAGAGTATTCCTAGATAAAATGGAGGGAATTGGGATATGGAGCCAAATGCCTGGAGAAAAGAGAAACAGCAGGTGGAGGAAGAATCAGGGAATCCATTTTTACAGAGGCCAGTGGATGCTGAGCAGAAATGCTCTGCGCAGGGACATGTTCAAATATGGGAGTGGAAATGAGTCCTGCAGTTACCAGCTGTAGCTCCCCGCATTCCTCCCTGTCCAGTTTTATCTTTCTGCCTTAGTTTAATTAACAAAATGAGCCAGGTTTCCTATAGGTACACTGAACTCAGCACTAGACGATTCTCCTATTTAAAATGGTAAACTAATATTCACTGAACTTTCCATTGCTGCAGTTAGCACGATATTTTTTATTCCTCAGTTTTATTTTAAGCAATAGCATTTATAATACTTTTTTTATATACGGTTATTTATTTATCGCATTTTACTGATAAAGCGTTTTTGCTCAGCTTTAAAATTCTTTCTTTTTTAGGCATTAAAACTCATCTGCAATTAATCTTTTTAAGGTGAAAGCCATTTCAGTAATAGTACACAGAAGAGAAAAGAATGAGTTGGTAGATGTAGCTCATCATCACAGACCGTGTGATGTAAATTAGTGCCTATCTTCTACCACTGCTAGAGTTTTAAGCTAGGACCAGATTTTTAAGCTTACTTCATAGCTGATGAGAACAAACTTGGCCAAAACCACTAGGTTTATGTCTGAAACTACGTAAAATCACCACGGAGTATTTTATATTTCTGATCTTACAATTACTCACTGCATGAAAGGTAGAAGTCCACAAGGATCTCAATGGGAATCCGAATTTGACTGCCCCAAGCACAAAACAGCCCTTAGACCAGAGATTTCAGCCTAAGATTTAGGCAGCATGCAACTTCTTCTCTTTTCTTCTCTTTTCTTCTCTTTTCTTCTCTTTTCTTCTCTTTTCTTCTCTTTTCTTCTCTTTTCTTCTCTTTTCTTCTCTTTTCTTCTCTTTTCTTCTCTTTTCTTCTCTTTTCTTCTCTTTTCTTCTCTTTTCTTCTCTTTTCTTCTCTTTTCTTCTCTTTTCTTCTCTTTTCTTCTCTTTTCTTCTCTTTTCTTCTCTTTTCTTCTCTTTTCTTCTCTTTTCTTCTCTTTTCTTTTCTTTGTTTTGTTTTTTTGTTTTGTTTTGGGTTTTTTTTAAAGAATATAGTTATCTTAAGGGCCAAACTAAATAACTTTTAGTGAAGCTAAAATTTTTGAGAAGAAATTTGGTTAAACTGAAGATTATAAAAGATAGATATCATTCAGATTTTAATTCTGAAGCTATGAAAGAAACTACCCGGCTTTTGTAGTTATCTTCCTATAAAAGAGTAATTTTTGAATGTTTAAGAAAGCTGTTAAAGAAAGAGGTATTGGGACAAAGGAAGGGAAATGTGGAAGAATTTACTTTTGTCTTTAGCAGAATAAGATCTCTGGGCTCCAGAAACCACTAACACATGAAAAAAAGAAAGCAAATGGTCAATGTCACTCTTTACCATAGTGTGATAGGCTATGAGAAAGAAAATAAACATTGAGAAAGTTGTCTTGGCTACTGCCTTGACCACAACAAAAATGACTTTCAGTTGCCTTCTATAAATCAGATTATGATTTGATATAATAATTACCTATACAGGTTCTGGGAATAACCCCCCAAGAGTTAAGATAATTAGAAAAAGGGTTCTTTGCTTTGTCCATAAGAAAAAACAAGAAGATAATCTATAGATTGGAGCCTTAAGGGAAGCTTTTAAAAAATATGATTGCATCATCAAACTTTCATGGTTAATCAGAGAGAAAAAATAGTATATAACAGCATAGTCTACTCTTCTGTTTCTATTTTTTTAATATCCACATATATACTGTTTCCAGCAGGGTAATTTTCTCTGCTTAATCATCAAAATGTTCGTCTTGTTATGGTTCTATATCAATGGGCTGCGTATAAATTTTCATGTACAAACCAACCTGTCTTTATCTTTCATCCTTTTTCAGGGTTGTGGCCTTTCTTATGCTTGCTGTGATATATGTATTGACAGATAACATATTTGGTTAATTATGGACTTACTGTTTTCTTGTTTTAAAATGCTTCATTTCAACCTATTGGTTTTTTGGCATCACAAGAAATGAATTTTCTAGCTACTAATTTATTCTGATAGCACAGCCAAAAAAGATATCCCTGGATTTCTGTACTTTGCCAAGTACCAGTAAACACATTCCTCTTCCTAGAAAATGTTAGTAGCTGGAATGAACTCAAGAAGCGTAGGGGCTGGCAACTGTCATTGGACAGATTGTTTTATTGCTGTGGATAGGAAGGGCATTTTGGGTTAGCCAGCAATGCTGGGGAAGAAAGAATAAATTTCTTGTTGATTATTAATGATTGATAAATCAGAACAGAAGGATAGATCAGAAACCTCATGTTCACGTGCAGATTCAGGCGAATTTAATAATCATTAATATGCAATAATTTTAAATTGTAAATAATGTTGTTTCTACCAAGTTTTCTGTAGCTAAGTGGTATTTTGTGCAAACCGCAGAATCTTTTCCCTGACATCCATCAGATCCCTGGTTGGAAAGGGTTGGAAAGGTCTGCTGATAGCTTTGGTAAACCCGGAAGCAAGTGGAATCATCAAAGCCTTGCCTCGTTTCGTCAACAGTGTGGATATGATTTGGTCTATAATGTTTGTTACATTTTGCAGATATTAACTTTTCCACTGCAAACATTTAGTTATAGGAAAATCCTTATCATTATTTATAGAGATTAGGGAAAAGAACCATTATAGGGCTGCAATTCAAGGACAATTCAGTGTGTTGAAAGCATAATGTAAGTCCTTAATTAAAGATTACAGAAAATTGTAAATTCCTACTCACACATTTACTTAGTTCACTAGATGCTAGCAGTCAGACATTTAAAAAGAAAACAAGGCTACATCATTTAATAACATCTGTCCACTATTTATTCTATTAAAATTTAAATGCAGGCCCAAAACAAGTAGCAAATGCCTGGTGTTTTGTTCAGATTGAAACATGAAAACAGACATTTGTGTAAGAAGTCAAGACGCGCAAAAAACCACCCCACTACTATAAAACCAAAATGAAGGGCCTAAGCCCAGCATGTGTATAATGATCAAACCAATACCTCTCTTGGAACACTCTTTCACACTATATTCTTAACTCTAATTGCTTTTCTGGCATGAGATTTAAGCAGGTTTTCAGCAAAAAAAAATTTCTGATTTTACTAAAATGAAACATAATTCTAGAGAATTGTATTTCATATCTGCATGTCTTCCATGTGTTGAAACCAATGAACTCAACACCACTAGGTATTTCTTATCTCACAGGAGGTCAAATCCACACAGTGAACTGCTTTCTTTTTGTACAAGCAATGTCCCATTTTTACACACAATCTGAAATATGGGAAAAGAAAACGACGTGATCAAAATATGAGTTAGTTAAGAGAGATTTGGGCAGACTGCATATGAAGTGCTTTGCAAGTGTTAAATTCATTTAGAGTACTAAAAAAGAACTTGGATATAACTTACAGAATCTGAATTTCTTTTTCTAGCAGAGTATATTTCACATTCCTCTGAATGAAATAACTTAGAGCAGAAAGTGTATTCTAAATTGTTGCTATGAGATGAATTGATGTTATAGATTTTGCCAGACAATCTGTCAGTTCTTATCTTTTAGCTCACAGTTTTTTAATTAACAAAGATGTTTTCCCATTCTGCTGTGCTCACCTGGACTAGCTTTTGTGATGAAACTCATAAATTTCTCAACCTGTAAATTCCTCCCAGGTAAAAACTTTGTTTTCACATTTGATAGCTACAGGACTGCAAGGTCAAAAAAATCCCTTGAAGGACCAGCGACCAAGACTCATTTTTGTTTCACCTGCAAGTCTTCCTTGATAAAAATCACACATTGCCATGGGTGTGACAGACGTAGTTCAAAATAAACAGTGTAAGGTGTTTGGTCATTTTCCTTCCCATCTGTTTGCTAAACCAGGATGCTTTGCTAGCATGCTGCCGACAGTCAGGAGCTGCAATGAACACTGGACATGCAGGGCTGCTTCCGCACAAAGGGAGTATGTCCTGGCTTCAAAGACAGGTATCTGCTAAAGAAGGCAGAAGCCTCCCTTAGAATAGGAAATGTAACCCCCTTCCCTCTGAATTAGTGTAATTTTGAAATTAAGGGTCTTTCAGGCAATAATATAAGAAAAAGAATAACCGTTCTTTATTAATATGTATATATATTTATCTATAAAATGAGGCAGACAAACAACAACAATGGTAACCACAACCAAACAAGAACAGAAAAAAACAACCCAATGCACAGTTTAGCAGTTCCCCTTTGATGCAGTCACGGTCACAGCCAGCCAGGGAGCAAGCTGGGAAGGCAGCGATGAGCAGAGTCCCGGAGTGTCAGAAGCTCAGCAGCTGAATTGGGAACTGCAGGATGTCCCGGCAGGCAGGGGTGAGACGGCTAGGTGCGGCAGGGCTGCCTCCTGGACCACGGCCGGGAGAGGCTGGCTCCCTGGGAGGGGGAAGGGGGCTCGGGGATCCCGAGTTTCTTTCCCTCGAGACACTGGAGCGGATGGTGGAGAGTTGATAGAAGCACGCAGCTGAAGACAGAAGCCTGCAGTGGTGGAAGATTTTCCCTGGAGCTCCAGCAGCCTCTCTCCCCGCTCTGGATGCCCAGAAGTTGAAGAGCCCTGAAGCTGTGCTTAGCCCCTTTTTCACTAGCCCCATTCCCCCAGTATCTCCACCCACTCTGAGTGGGAATCTCTGATAACAGGTAATCTCAGATAACAGGCTAGCCAGCCACACCCATCTCTGAGCCAACTCTTTGTCTTTCTTAAGTACCCAGCCATTACCGTTCCTTAGCGACAAATGTGGGGAAAAATTCCTAAGAGAAAGAAACAAAAGGGAAAAGGATCCCAAACCCCAACCTTCTCTCTGCTAGAGAAGTTGAACCACTGTCACCTTCCCTTTGCTGGAACTGTTTTGCAGGACCAAGGAATAGGCTGGTTGCACAAAAGCACAAAAAGGAGTCTTATTTCATCAAGTTATCAGAAATGATCAAAAGGTTTTCATCAAAACCCATGAAGGAAAGAAATGTGAATAACCTTGACAGAAAGGACAGTAGGAGCAAAGGCTTCATGCTGTTATGTAACAACTTTTCACCATATCAGAAATGGACACTAATGAAAAATGGACACGGGAGATAAATCTCAAAACACAGTGGGAATCTGATCACACCTGTCTCTGATAGGGACCTGAGGGGTTTGTTTCTTTTGAGTTTAGGTTGAATTTATAAATATCATTATGTCCATTAAGTCTGACTGTACTATTTCTAAGCTCATGTGAATCCTGATCTGATCCTTCATACCCTTAAAGAACCAGAAATAACATATTTTGAAAAAAAATCCATCATAAATATCTCATTAATGAATGATTGTTTTAACAAAAGGATATTTAAAATTTGTTTTCTATTATATATTTTTTGCCTTTATGTTAAAATGCTTCTTCATGCTTCATTACCTAAGAAACATTTATCAGTGTTCTTTTCTTTGGTTATTTACAGCTTTATTTTTCATTTTTATTTGAATTGTCAATTATAGGTGAATTTTGGTGCATTGTACCCAATCCCTAGGAGTTTACACAGAAGCAGGAGATGGTAGGGAGAACCAAATAATACCTTTTAAAAGGGATATTGCTTCTCTACAAAACCATATAATTCTGATTTGTGTGAGAATGTTTGCTTGGTATAGTAAATCAAATTTAACTCTTTTTGGCCCATTCCTGATGAATAGAAGCAGAGATTTTTTTAATTTTTCAAAAGATTAAGGTATTTCTACATTGACCCTATTCCTTTCTTGCTGAATACTGAGAACAAACACGACTTCAAAAAATATTGCTCATCATTTATCTGACCTTAATTGCGTATTTTGTGTAACTTGTACGTTGATGGACGATTTGTCTATCTTCATTTTACTGCTTTTTAAAAATAGTTTCCTTCCATTTTAATATTTATTGATATTTGGTGCTGCTCTTTTTCTAGTTTTAGTAGTTTAAGTGATTAAAAGATTAAAAGCCTTGTGTAAGTTTGTATCTCCCCATTTATCCATAGTCTAAACCTCTCTGAGGGATGCTATCATAAAGCAAAGATGCGATTTTTTGATTTTACACATAGGTTATTTTATAGGTCACAGGTCAGTTCCTACTTTGTGCTGGCTTCTGGTGAGGACTGGTGGAGTTTGGTGTCAAATTTTACAATCTTTACAGAATCTGAGCACTACTTGCCTACTGGGAAACTGAAGAGACAAGCATAAAGTTTGTTCCATGCTTAAGAAGCTCTTATCTGAAACAGGTATTATCTTTGTTATGTATAAAGTAATTAGATCTAGAAGAAAAATAGGAGGGTAATGAAAACAGATGGAGCTATGTAAGATGACAGAATATTAAACTTGCAAAAAAAAGAAAGATAAGGACAGGAGACATGCTTTGGGGAAAACATTTATACTTGAATGCTCACTAAAATCACAAGAAAATGGGAATATTTAGACTTCTCCACAAAATTCATAGCATGATCATTAAAACAAAAGTGCTGTAAAAGCAAATAATAATGTGAATGATATGCCTGATATGCCATTCATGGCTGATATTATTTAGATGGATGTGTTAGCAATGCTGTAATTAACCTTGCTGATGCTGACAAGTTTCCAGTCTTCACCTACGAGAAGCAGAAGCACAGCGGCTCTGTAGACAAGTGTGGAGGAAGGAGAGTTTTTGTTGTCTATGTGTCCTGGTTTCAAAGACAGGTATCTGCTAAAGAAGGCAGAAGCCTCCCTTAGAATAGGAAATGTAATCCCCTTCCTGCTGAATTAGCATAATTTTGAAATGAAGGGGCTCTCAGGCAATGATATAAGAAAAGGAATAACAGTTGTTTATTTTTATATATATATATATANAAATGCTGCTACAATTTTCACTGTTTAGATCAGTCAAGTCTTGTAATTTTACCTAGCTGGGCATTGAGGGGACCAGGATGGACAGTTACAGCATATTTCTCAATAGGGCAGGTGTTGTACTGTATGGACACAAAGAAAACACACATAGCTGACCAGGTTGAGGAGCTAAAAGAAAGAGAGCTAAAAGAGAGAGCTAAAAGAGAGAGGACAGAACTCTTTGACCTTTATTTATATGTTCTTAGAAATCACCGTGGATTGGAGGTAGAAATTACCACCTCTCAATCACACTGGTCAAAGGAAAATCCATCCCATGTCTCCACCTAAGAGAATAGAATGAAAACAACAAAGACAGTTAGTAAAAACATGGCCAAGTTTACAACAGCATGCGTGAGAAAGTACTACAGCAAAGAGAAAGATTGAAAAACTGCAAAACTCAGGACAACAGGCAGGTTCAAACCCCACCAGGAGTTGTCTCAAGTGTCTCAACCATTTGATTCAGATATTTATAGGTTATACTATTGCCTGGAGCCTAGATGGGAGGTTTTGGACAAATCTATGTAGATATAAAGAAGTACGACTATCCCACTGTTTCTTGAGCTTCAACCTGCCGCTTTTAATGATTACATCTTCATTACCTGACTTCCATGAAGAAGCTGAAGCAAGGAGGCATCAGCACATTAGTAACGAGAAAAAGTAAATTTATCTTCTGTCAGTGAGCCCTGCCTATTTCTAGGCTTTCATTTTGCTCCTTCTTTCTCTACTTTATTTATATCTCAGTATGCTCACCTGCCATAGGCAAACACACTGGAGAGAAGAGACATGGTAGCTTGTTGAGCTTTTTCTTGTCAGACGTCTTTCTGAATTAAGATTCAGTAAGGTATTTTGCATAGTTTAAATATGTGGTGGGTTGACCCTGGCTGGATGTCTGTTGTGCACCAAGTTGCTCCAGCACACTCCACCTCCCCTTCATACCCCATGTCCTTCCCGACCAGGTTAAATATTTATCTGGAAAAATGACATTATTTGTTCATTTTCTATCTCATAGTCCATATTGACAAATAATTTCTTTTCCTATGCTGCCTTTCCTTTATGCTAAAGGTCTCGAGTTTTTCTTAAGCATTTTTCTATTATCTTTTAACAGCTGAAACCAACAGCAAAACCAATTACTTCATCAATATTCTTTTTTTTTGTAACAAATGGAAAGAAATAGAGGGTACCACCAACATTCTTGAACAGCAGAAAAGACATTTTGTCGCAGCAAGAATACCATCTGAAATATACATAAGAATAACTTCAAGCCAATAAGCAGCTAGGTAAAAAAAAAAAAGGTAAATATTATGTGAAGAACTTATTTATTTATGGCATTTAAATTTGAATTTAGCCTGCGGGTATATATGGATCCCAACATTCAGACCTTGGAGCAAATATCCCTGAAGGTCAGACAGATGAGTATCTTGTCTTTTTACCACTGATATTAGAGAAATTATTGAGGACATTTTCTTTGAATAAAATCAGCTGAGACAGGTGCAAACAGTCCTGACTCATCCCTTCCCATAAAGAGAACCTAATTTTCTCACTTTTCTGAAGGTTAAGTGAGGAAGCATAGATCAATTAAAATCAAATCACATACCCAAAATCTCAAAAATGCTGTGGTTGGCTGCGGATGAGCCCCACAGTCTGCACAGTAGGTAGTGGAACCTTAGTAAACCTTTGCAAAAATTCAGATGACATTCTCTTGCCAAAAAGTAGCGATATTGGTCACTCCTACAGAAGCGTGCAGAACAGAGATTAAGAAAAATTATTCCATGAGGATTATTTCTCCCCCATTTAGTGAGAGTCTCCCTTTAGCTGTTGCAACCATAGTCTACCACAATATATTAGTTTATTTTATTCTAGTTTATTATTACTTGATTAAATCCCAAAGGAATGCCATGGAGTCAACAATTTTGCAAAATGAGGTGAATCTTGACAGAAAACACAACTAAAACAAAAACAAAATGAAAAATCAACTTAGCCTTTACATAGGAAGGTGGTCTACCTGTAAATATTTATTAGAAAAAGAGCCCATGTAAGCCTCTCTTGATGTGCCTGATTTCAACTTTTCCTTTGAGCGTACTTTTAATTCTGCATACAGAGTGTTATCAATACGAAACAGAAAATGTCACAAAATGCCAAGGCTCAAAAATGTCACTGAAGAAGGAAATAGAGAACAAAGAAAAAGGAAAAAAAGAAAGAGAAAAAAAGAAAAAGGAAGAAAAAGAAAATATGATGAGGCCAAGCCAAGGGTAAATTAAAGAAATATGCTTCCCTAGTAGTTTAGGTTTTGCAGGGAATATGATTTTATACATTTTCTATCCTATTCATTTTCATGACGTTAATGGAGAAATATTAAAACTGTGTGAGTGCGGAGGACAAATTAACTTATCAATTACATGTATGGGGCAATGGAGACTGAGTTTATTTCACCATATGCAATTTCAATAAAACTTTAATTGCTAACTTGTGGAATCATGATGGAAATCTGCATTTATAACAACTTAATTTGAAGTCAGTGACTGGTGTATATGTAACGTTTCTGCCATCAAACGCAGAGGATTAGGAGGCAGTTTAGAATAAAGCAGGCTTTCTTTCGAATGTCCAGAGCAGTTTTTTCTCTGCACTTGTCCAAGCCGGATTTTGCCCGTGACAATAAAGAAATTTGTGAATTCAAACGAGTACTGAGAAATTAAAATTTGCTCAAGGACATTAGTGTCTCTGTCTTCCTTTTATTCTTCTTGTAAGTGTATATCTCCTGTTTTTGAACACAAATGAGGTTGCATTCCCTCAGGAATAAGGTAAAGGCAGAATCTACTGAATAATACCTTATTTTAAGCTCAGTCTCACAGAAACTGATAGACGATACTTCATGTGAATAGTCTAGAACATTTTAGGGAAGTGCTGGTGGCAACCTGTTCCTCACATCCCTGTCTAATGTAAAAGAAGTACAAAATCTATTATTACTTTGTTTCTCACAATAAAAGATGAAGGAGTGAGAACACATTGAAAAGTATTCTTTGTGGATTCCCTTGTTCCAGGGGAAACAAGTTTGTACTTACCATTCCTTTGTTCTTTTGTTAGCGTGGGTTTTTTTGAGGGGACAGGTGATGGCAACCTGCTCCTTCCTCCTCATTGACCTGAGATCTGCACAGTGTGTGGACCACCCACGAGTGACCTTTCGGAATGATTAGATCATGAGTGGCAGCAAACCAGAACAATCAGTACCATATATTTGGTGTGGCGGTGTACTAGAAATAAAGTAAGTCACAAGCCACAATCTGTCTTTCAAAACACTCATACTAAAATAAATAAAATACGAAGTTAAAAAAAAAAAGAAAGAAACTGTTGTATACGTACAAAACACCACCCACGCAGAGTGGGAATTGGTCTAATAAATACCAGAATGCGATGGCCTGCAGAGTTACTTCTTGATATTTTCAAGTACTTGGATGAGGGAATGTGAGGAGGCAATTTAGTTTAATATTCCTCAAAAATGGTTGTCAGAAGCATGAAATGGGGGATGGAAGTGAACGTGTGTTGCTTACAGGAGGCGGCCAGGAGAAGATGGGGGAGAAGCCTTCTCTCTGGGGAGACTTCGCCTGGCAACACCTCTCATGGGACAGGCAGGCACCGAAGTCACTGCTCCCTCCAGAAACCTTCTCCAATGGGACAGCAGCAAGTCTCCAGCAAGGGATGGCAGAGAAAGCCTGGACTGGCTCGGTGGTCTCCTGCCAGCAGGCAGGGTTTGCGAGGGACCAAGGGGCACCAAAAGCAACTGCGGCACAAGCCCCGGGGGATTTTGGAAACTGGTTTTTGTTGCATGGGGGATTTTGAGAATGTGCTTTTTTGAGACTTGCATTTGAGTCTGGGGGTTTTTGAGAATGTGCTTTT
>VYZT01043485.1:1219-59048 GCA_013400735.1 Pomatostomus ruficeps
TGTGAAAGACTAGTTGCTATAACCACATCTGGATTTTCAATTCTTTTGAAGCTAAATTTCAGTGGGTGCAGTGCCACACAATATACTTATTCCAGCTTAGCCAAGTAAATTACTTTATAAAGGCCCTACACTTTCTTCCTATGCTACATTATATGCCTTTGTGTTTTCACAACTGCAATAGATCTTAAAAAGGAAAAACTTCTGTTTGTTAGATAGAATGACCAGCATGTGGCTATACTGGTATTGATGCTGAAACTTAGTACATTAAAGATAAGAATTGCTTCCAGGTATGTTAACAATAAAATCTTTCTCTGAGGGTAAGGTAATGAGTTCATATTTACACAGGGAAAATCAGATATTGAAGCAGAATAGTGGGCAAGATCTAACATCCATCTGACTCTTATGGTTATTTTTTTTATTGCTCCCATATCTTAAAGAAGCATAAGTTTTGTTCTTTTTCCAGGTAGTAAGATTATTATGATTATTACTTCAATCATCAGTCATTTACTGTTTATTGTACTGATATAAAAAGTCATGAAAAATTAAGAATCTCATAAAAAAATGTTTTCAAAATACTTGGAAATTTGGCAAGCTTCTCAAAGTTCAGATAAAGTGCTCAGAAATCTCTTGTTCTATCCAATTCACCTTCAGTGTCAAGAACTGAAAAACCCCAGATTCTGTTGTTCTTTCTGCTTCATCCATTTATATCTCATGTAGAACATTTTTTCACAGGAAGCGGTCTCCAATCATTCCTGCAGTTATTAAAGAGCTGCCAAATTCTGGCCTGAAATTCTCTGTGTCTTTATTCCACTCATTTATCAAGCCATAACCCCTCCACATGAAGTTATCAAAAACGTAATTAAATATGCAATCACAAAACACAAAATTGATCTGAAAAAATTGCCAATTCCTTTCAAGACCTGAGTTCAGGCTTCTGTTATTTTTGTCTTATAGTGACTGAAACTCCATCTATTGCTTTATATTTTGTAATAGTGTACAAAGAGAATCCCAGAACCTCTCACTTCAGTAATTATGTTATTTGTGCCTCAGGAAATATAAACCCTCAATTCCAAGTCCTGGAAGTCAAATAAAGGAGGAAATGAACTTACTATTTCATCTAGAAAAGTAAGTTAAATCCAGTCTCATCTCCCACTGAAACCAAAAGATATCTTTTTACATGTCTCTACATGTTAAAACTATACTATCAGATATCTACTATCAGATTTTAACCAGCATGTAATATGAGTATTGCAAACATTGAAATCATGTGGATGTAAAGTTGGAAGGAACCTTGAGAAATCCCATAATCCAAAGCCCTGCCTGTCTTGTGAGATCTATATGGCTGCAGTATCAGCATAATCGTTTCTAATCTTTAATAACATTAGTTCTCAAACATATCCATATGGGTGAGGGACATACAACAAGTCATTCATGGGCAGGAGAGGTAGGAGTGAGTTGGAACACATTGGAGTTTCCAGAAGTCAAAGATGTTTCCAACAAAGTAGGGACCAAAAGACTGGATTCCCTCGTCCCTACCTGGTCTTTCTACCATCAAGACACTTTCCCAGTTGAGACAGAAAATTTGAGATACAGCCTCTCACCATCTTGCCGAGTGTGTTACACAGCATCAGGTTCACATGAATATATGATACAGAAATAGGAGGCCACATTGTGATTCCCTTGTTCTGCCTTTCTTTACTACTCTGGTACCCTATTGCTTGAGTCTTTTACTCTAGACAGGTATCATGAGATCAGGTTTGATAACTCCCTCTCACCCTGACAATACTACTATTAGTAGACTTTAGTCCACCAAACAGGGAAGAGAAATGCTGCACTGTGTCTATTCACTGCTGTGAAACATCCTTATAATTTGCAGTTGCAGTCAAACCTGAAAGGAAAAATAGAAACAAATCACATTGATATGAACATAACACCTTCCTCTGTCCATGTGTCTGTCTCTCTCATAATTTCTTGTTCTCTGCCAGATGCCTTTCAGTTCAGGCTTGATGAAAAGAATATTTCCTAAGATTTTTTAATTACTTTAAATGAAAATATGATGTTAAGACTATTGCTTTCAGGTGTTTTGGGACAGAATGATACCCAGGAACCAGTATTCTAGCAGGGGAATGTCACAGTCATCAGAGATCACATGATGTCATATACTTGAGAGAACTGGAAGTCACTTTGTTTGAAGATGGAAGGAGGGAAAGGTGCATTGCACAGTCAAATGAAGCTGGTAGTAAGAACTAAAGGCAGGAAAGGGACAGAACAGGAGGAAGATGTGCTAGTTTTGGTGGAGAGAGAGTTAATTTTCTTAATAGCAGCTGGTATGGGACCACGGTTTGGGTTTGTGCTGGAAACAGTGTTGATAACACAGGGATATGTTCATTATTATTGAGCAGGGCTTACACAGCATCAGGGTCTTTTCTGTTCCTCACCCGCCCCATCAGTGAGTGGACTGGGGGTGCACAAAGAGTTGTGAGGGACACAGATGAAAGAGATATTTTATAAGGCATCATGCTCAACATATAAAGCTTGGGGGTGGAAGTTGGAAGTGGCTGTTGATACACAGGGACTGCATGGGCGTTGCTCGGTTGGTGGTGGGCAATTACGCTTTTTTGCATTACTTGTTTGTCTTGGGTTAATTTTATTTTTCCCCCTCTTTCTCCTTGTTATATTTTCCTTGGTCTTCTTTTCTTTTCTTTTCTTTTCTTTTCTTTTCTTTTCTTTTCTTTTCTTTTCTTTTCTTTTCGTGTTGGTTTTGTTGTTTGGTTTGGGGTTTTTTTTTAGAATTATTAAACTTTCACGAGTTTTTATACTTTTACCCTTCTGATTCTCTAGACTTCCCCACTGGAGGGGATCAGGGAGAGGCGGTTGGGTGTTTAGCTGCCTAATGGAGTTAGACCATTACAAATCGGGTCTGGGCAAAAGTTTGAACACTGATGAATAGCACTGTGGTTTGGAGATTATAATCCCTCCTCAAGTCTTAGTATTTCCCCACTGTCCAAATGCTCATGATACCTAGTAGCAAATCACTTGTTATTGCTGTTACCCTTTGGTGACAACTTTGTCAGCTTTTTTGTCAATGGCTTAAAGAGCAAAAATGCTGTGAAAATTATCTGAAGTTTTCTTCTGTTCAGAATTAATGTGGAAGTCAGTACAATGATAGAAACAACTTTTTTGATCTGATTATTTTTAATTTTTTTAAAACAAAATAATTTGGGGCACAGGAAGGACTTGAACCAGTGATGCAACATAGCCACATAATGAAAGAAAAGCATTTTGAAATCACCCTTCTCCTGCTCAGAACTGCAAGTTGGCTGTCACTAAGATGGACCCAGTTAAGGCAGCTGATGTTGTGGGGACCAGTTCTTATCCTTGCCTCAGCTGGGAGCGTCCAATGCAATCTCTTAAATCAAAATAATCAGTGTTGCTTGTCTGTTAGGCACTGTATACACGTACACCTACTAAAGAGTTGTATCTGACGGAACAGGTCTGTGCATTCCCAATAACAGTGTGTATCAGCTGGAACTCTCACGTACAGGGAATGCTGCATTATACGTTAAAGACTTTAGATCCTAGATAACTCACAAGTGGCATCTGAAACTAGCAAGTACCTCTAACCCTACTCTGTGCAAGTTTCATATCCTTGCATATGCAAGAGGGACAATGTATACCATGCCTCAGGGAAGTTCTGCAGATACCCTAAAAAAGTATTTCTAAAGTAATTGCATGTTTCAAAGTTATGAGCACATAGAAAAACTGAAGAGAACATAAATAATGGACACAGTGGGAAATAAAACCACCACTGAAATAACTGCTAAATAAATAAGAACTGCCTGTTCTTTGTGTTGAATGGAAAAAAGGCTGTGCAGTCATGAAATTCAAAATTATATTATAATAAAAATATGAAAGGACACTGAACTAAAATGTTTTTCTCCAAGTTTCTTTTTCATTTTAATTTTTATATTTATATTTAGAATCATCTTAGTTTTTGTAGCACAATCAAATGACCTTTCTTTTTTTGTACTATAAAGTGCATGAAGTGTATGATTAGGTCATACAGCAAAAGAATTTTACAGTCATTCATACTGAATCATGGGATTAATCACAGGAAGCACAACTCTAAGTGAATTATATAGATCATATCAAATAAGTGGAAGTGAGGTTTTTCCACTTCACCACTCTTCACTCCCTGTACAGCACACTGCATAGACTGTTTTTAAATGCTTGAGCAAATGTGGTATTTTCTGAGAAACTATTTTTCAATACCTTCTTGTAAAACCAGGATTAATTTTTCCTGTTTTGTCTAGTAAGATATTAAGCCTTAGGTGCTATATTTTCAGGTGGAAGAATAATATAGGTAATTGGCATATGATCCCATCTGTTGGCTGGATGTTGGCATCCAAAGCTTCACCTTAATTATAAAGGCATCCCTGGGATGAACACACCCAAACGTGTTGCTAGGAATTTGATCAAAATGCCACACGTCTTATCCTGCAGTAAGTCAAAATATTCTCTGGTTGTTTCTCTACTCTACTACACACTTATTACAGAAAAGTACATGTAAATCATAATATACCTTACACAGCGAATTAGGAACAAGAATTTAAAGACATACTGATTACCACTTTCAGCACCAGATCCTCAAGCACAGATTTTTAGGAAAAGTTGCCATGATATTCTCATGCTAGCCATCTTTAAGAATCACAGTGGTTTTGCCCCACCTCTAGCCCAGCTGCTCCCTCAGCCCCTCATTCCCTGCAGCAGATCAGTAGGTCACCCACCTCTCCCCAAGGTTTACTACACAGAACGATAACCAAACACAACTAAATTCACTCCAGTGGATTCATGCCCCTAGGTGCCCGAAGATTACTCAGAATCAAACAAGTCATTGTTATCCTTGAAAAGCAATGGGTGGTTCTTGGCTACAAAATTAAATCAGTTTAAAAATAGTTAACAGCACCGGGGTTAGCTGAGGCAGAACTAAGCAGAGCTCAGCTTCATGGACAAACAAGAACTATTTTCCTTTTATGCCTAGTCAGAATCAGAGGATAATAAAGTAGCTTGACACAACATGAGGAGAAGTGTCATTCTGTCACCTGCAACTCAGAAATGCTGCAAGGCTCAGATTGGTGTCATGCTTTGCCCCTTCTCACTGTCTGAATTCTCAGGTTTACAGTTACCATCATCAGGGTATTAAAGCTCTTCAGGCATCATCTACATCTGTCTGCACCTGGCAAATCCTGCATTCTCCCCCTCAAATAAATCCTACTGCTGAAAAGTTGGTTTATACATTCCATGCACTCAGGGTTAACTTTACAGTCTTAAAAAACTTTTGGCTCATAAGCTATAAAAAGGGGAAATTAAAAACTAGAGGGAGGGGAACAGACAACAATTAAACACACTAAAATTAATTAGGTTTTTTGAAATGTGCTGGTGACCTGAAGAGAAACATGCCAGTTTCTAAACCCTTTCAGTACTTTCATATGAGATATATTTTTCAACTTCTCTGCTTTCTGTCTTGTGGTCACTATGGCCTCGAGTGAAGCCCCAGAGATATACCAGTTTATTCCATAAGGTTACTTGTTTATCTGAACTTTGTCCAGAGCTCTTTGTTTGAGAAATAAAACCATAAATCAACTTCCTTGTGGTATTCCTAAGAATTATTTATTGTTGCCTAGACTAGAGACAGCATAAGACACCCTTTCTTGTGGTATTTTGGGACTTCAGATTGTAGCAAGATTACCGCAGGCTTCCAAAACAGATATGGATGCACACACACAAAATAAACAAGGAGGACCTACCACAAATCTGTGCTACTTATGAAATGCTCACAGTCAGAAAGAGGGAGTTAAATTCAGTTCTCTCTCCTGGTGTCAACCAGGACTAGTGTTCTTACCTTCAGTGGAGCTGTTCTGAATCATCAATAATTAAACTAGGACAGTATCGTAGTAAAAAAACTTCAACTGAAAAATTAGGTTGTACTATCTTCTCTGCTGATGTCATTGACTGAAGGAAGCTACATGAGAATGCAGTATTAAGTTTACTTTCTTTTAAAGGAAAAAAGCTGGTTCCAGAAGATCTCATCTCCTGTGTCTCAAAACAGTCTCCTACTCATCTACATAGACTTTGGAGTCAATCAAAGTAAAAGCTTATGTTAAAATGCATGTTTTTTTCCAAGATAATTGCATGTTGTCCTTGATTGAAACATTGCCACTGCAAATATGCCATGCATGAGAACATTTCCCTACACAGTGTTTGACTGGAAGACTGTTTTCCTTTAGTGGTGGAAATTGATTTGTAGTGGCTTGTACTGTGCATGTTTTGAGTGTCTACAAAATTCTCTAGCCAATTATAATGTATTTATTAGTGTGGGGTAATCTGAGATTATTTGCTTTCTGCTCGGGGAGGTGGTGATCCAGTGTCTGTGCAGTCTCCAAAGCCTGCTTTTTGTTTCTAACTCAGTTTCTTGAGAAAAGTGTGTGATGCCCTCTAGAAACAGTGTTTGCAGGAAAAGCAGTAGAAGAATCAAGGAGTTTGTGTTGCTCAGTCACCAGACTTCAGGTTTAAGATCATAAACTTATGGTTCTGGTACTGAGTGGGGCATTCAGAAATCACCCAATTCCTCCCGTAAAAAGCAAATTCAACAAGGAATTCAGCTCAGAGGGGAACAGTGGGAAGTCAGATAATTCTGTCAACAACCTTGTCACATCCTAGCCATAGACAGATGGGTCTGCTACAGGAAAAGTGCTTTAGGATTAATCCATGGTCAAGAAGAGCTGGAGAAAAGTCATGGACCATGCTGCACAGTCCTCTCAACAGCTGTGCTAACTACGGGATGCAAGAGTACTGGAGTGCTGGCTGGTGAAAGCGAATGAAGGCAGATAAAAGAAGCAATGTCGGTCTTATGAAATAGCAAGAAGGAGCAGAGAGCTGGGGAGATACAGGAGGATGAGAAAACAATGGAGGAGAAATAGAAAAGCTTTGGATTTGATTTTCTCTGATTGCTGAACTGTTCCTGAGGCGAGAGGAGAGCTGGCTCAGACACCACTAATGGTCTGCAGCAGGGAAGTGGGTTTGTGGCTAAGGATTTCCAAGCTGTCATGTGAGACTGTGTGACCTAATGGGCATGGTCAGGAAGAAACAAGAGTATGGGAATTTTCTTCAAAGAAAACAGGAGATGGAGATCTGTGTGAACTTGATGCTGGGAGGAACAGATTAAGAAAGTAAAGGAAAAAAGAGCTGCTGGAAATGCTGAAACAGGGCACACCTGTTGCAATCTGCTAACTGATTTTATGGAGTTTGCAAAATACAGCCAGATTAAGCTCTCCTTTGAAAGCAAGAAACCGTAAATGTCTTACCTTTTCAGATAGGCTGAGAACCTCCAACTGCAAATTTCAGGCAAATTCCTAAGTAGTTCCTCAGCTGAAAGGTAGCCTGAATCACAGAAGGCTCAAGAGTCATTAGACCCTCAGTAAACTTCATAGAGTGCCAGAAGACTGTCTCTTTAATATCAGTGTTAAATCTGTGAAGAAAATTACAAAGGCGGGATTTCAATGGGTCAAATGGTGATGTCTGGAGTTTGGACACTTCCATCACAACTAGCAATTCCATATTCCCACTACAGGCAACAGTGTCGTGGCAGGTAAGTTTAGTCCTGATTCATCTAAACATCAGTCAGACATTTTAAAGGTCCCTGATGAATCACACTCTTGAAATACACATTTCTTTCCACTAGGTAGGAAGGGAATTGAGGGTGACTAACTCAGAGGAGAGCTGCGCCCAAAAAGTCAAGTAAAAATGCCAGGAAAAAAAAAGAGAGGAGCATAACAAAAATGAAAGCTGTAATTTCAAGGTCCCCCCATGTGACAAAGATGTACTTAATGAAGACCAGAACCCCCAGTTTTACTGCCATAAGAAGGCAAATTCTGATGTGGATGGAGAGGGGCAGGGAGTTCCCACATTAATTCAGTTCCCACAACTAAAACTGGAATTTGGCCTGTTGCATCAAAGTTTGTCAGCATGACACTTCAAAATCCTTTAGTTTAACACTCTATTCAATTGTGATTTTGCCAGTTGCTGTGCTGTTTTATCTTCACAAATCCATATGTTTCACAAAGGATACACTTTTCCAAACATAAATATCTTCAGCTGTTAAATCCCAAGGAATACAAGTTCAGCTACAAGACAGGCAGATTCCAAAAAATTTAAAAGTAAGAAAAAAAGAATCACAAATATCTTACCTCCAAAAATACCTACGCTTTTCCAGAAACAGTAAGATGAGAGGTCAACAGAACCTCTGAGGATTTCTTGTGATGTTACACTACCCTGGGAAAAGTATTTCTAGGGATGGGAATTTGAAACCAAATGGGCTTCAGTTACTTGGATGATAATATCCAGAATACTCCACTGCATCCCAGTGTGGTGCTATTAGATTAAGCATTCTCTTTTTCAAATGCTAATGTATATTCATGGTGGATCACTAAGCAAACACATTCAGAAAAGAGTGGATATGAAAATGTTCTCTTTCAGCTGTATAAAAAATTGAAAGTAACATTCCTCAGGTTGAGCAGCAAGCCTCAGTCTATGAGTGGTCTCCTTAGTGAAAATCCTTCCTTAATGATTTGAAAAGGGCAGTTGGCTGTCCTTCATATAAAAGACCCCTGAAAGCCAATCAGGAAGTTGAAGTCAGCTTTATTGAGGAAAAAGTGTATTTGGAGGACAAAAATCTGCCTCCTTCTGTTAGTAATCTCAGGATTACTTACAGGAGGCAATGCCTCCCCATCTGGTTGGGGAATGTACTTCCCTTCAAAAGGAAGGGTTTATGGATAAGGAAAGGGAATGCACAGCCTTCAGTGATGTGAAGGCTGAAAAAGAGGTTATTCACATGCTAATGAACAAAGTCATCTTTGGGGAAGTCTCCTGTTTTTAGTTTTAACGTGGGTTTTAGTCCTTATTCAGCCACAACATTTAATGAAGACAATGCACCTTTCACTGCACTGAGCTGAACTTACTCTTTGAAATGGAGGAAAACTCCCAAAGCCATTAATAATAATGAAAATCCCCATGAAGTAATCTTTACAGGTGTTATCATGCAAAATAAAAAACCCGAAACAACAACAACCAAACCCAAACCTAACAACACGCCCATCACCAGGAAGAAAATTTCACCATCTTAACTCCCTTATCTTATTTTACTGATTTTATGGTACATAAGATATATAGAAAGGAAGGTTATATGTGGCCAAGACTGGCCAGCAAGCAAGGAATTCTAACTTTGAGGCAAGAGGTGTCCACATGAACCTGGGTAGTCTTTTGCTTTCCCCCTCCTCTTGCAAATACAACTCCTAAGTTCCCATTTTTGTCAGTGGTGTTGTTATTTCTACCATATAACTCCTTCAAACATACAATTGAGCTAGATGTTTCCCATGAACCTTAATCAAGTGGAAAAAGAAGGTTGCAATATGCAATATCTGTTCCATTCCCTCATTTGAGAAACAGTGAATTTATTCAGATAGAGGAGAATAAGTGATACTCATTTGCCTTATGAATTCTGTCTACTAGAAGCTAAAATATAGCAGAGATTATTAAATCTATGTTATTTGTGACTGTTTTAATTTAATAGTCATGTTTTTGTACATATCTTTTGTGAACCAGAATATAAAAATAACAGAGAAGAAATGCACTATCTATATTTGTTTTATTAAGATGAGATTGGGGGGTTTTAAATGGATTTTCTAGGTTTTTATTTATATAAGGGTGGTTAATATCACTATTGGTCCATTCACTTGAGGACCTACAAAGGTTCAGCCATTATTGCCTTATAAACCAGAAAGCATGCAGGATAAACCTTTCAGGACTCAGCTGCATGTCCATTCTTTTTATGAGACTAAAGTCCTTACAAGGAGTCAGAGAACCTGAGTTTTCTGTAAGACCTGAGCAGTCCCGCACCTAAATTAGTATACCTCATATTACAGTGTGCAAAGGATTACCGTATCAGTGCATAAATGCAGAAAGATCCATAAATAGGTTTAGATGAAATATTCTTTTTGAAAAACTCTGGAAGCCATTTGGTACCATTTGGTGAAGTGCGTGTTGAGTCAGTAGTGAAGGGCTTTCCTTCTGTAAGTCTCCTCTGAACAAATACCAGAAACAAAAATAAACACACAATTCAAAATTCCATGTATCTCCTCAGTTTGTAGTGCCTCTTCAGGCAGCTCACAAGAGTGAAATACAGAAAGTGCGTGTGGGCCAGGAGTGGGCTATCCATTTTTCCTTCCCTCAGGGGGGCAGTGGCAACCGCTGTTTCTTGGCATTCACTCAGCCCTCCTGCTTTGGCATAATCAGGAGCTGGAAATGTACCGTGACTAAGTCTCTTCTATACCAAATCCAAACATTCTTGTCAACGCCAGGATTCAATTTGCATTTTCAATGCCAAAGGCCGGTAGACTAACTCTACCCTCTGTGTAGTAAATCAACCCCATAGATGAAGGGAAAAATTTATTCAGCTTAATTTAGATTACCAAGGGACAATTCTGAGACTTACTACATAAATTATAGTGAAAAAAAATTACAGGATTTGGGGAAATGGTCCTTTTTGTTTGTTTTCTGAAGAAAGATCTGTTGTGTCAGCAACGGTCTGAAAATGCGATTTTTACCTTCAGACAGGACTGATACATCTCTCAGCTGCTTTAAAGATGAAAATCCAACAGTAACCCCTCCACACCTCCACTACCAGTCAAGAGTGAGTGGTGCAACCATTGCAGGATGGAAGAATTCAAAGACACAGGAGGTAGGGAATCAGATTGCTAGCATACTTTTTGAGATATTTCCTCAGAAATGTTAAATCAAATTTCAAAAATTTATAAAACTTTAATAAACCAGCTTGTCAGACAGAGAACTGGGAGAATTTCTTGATTGTATTACCTGCCAACTCAGCTTCTACTCAGTTTCGTACTTGGCAGACTTTTTGCCTCTCTCCACATCATTTGTCTGTCTATCTGATGCACTGTATATTTTCTTGGCTTTCTCCTCCTCTTGGCTGTTTTTACCCCAAATTTACCTTGTGCATCATCTCTGGAGGAAGCACCATGACTTTGGTAACCTCCTATGGACTTGTAGCTTTTTTTCAAAAACAGACAAGCTTCTTTCTTTCTCATTCACCATAATACTCTTTGTTGTCATGATATTACTGAGCCTTCTCCATTCTGTTCACTTGTATCCCTCTGCACAGTATTTTGACAGTTCTTTTAAAGGCCAGGCTGACATTTTCTAGAAAAACTCTCTGCCTTTTATTCCTTTTTCCATGCTCTCTGTAAATCATAAAATCCACAGTATTTCAAATTCCTATCAGCTCTGTGTCTGTCAATTTCCTTTATTCCTTCATTTTTCCTTTTTTTAACAAGTTCTTTCCTTTCATGTTAAGGCATGATTCATGACCCCCTAAACACCTCATATCCTCTTTCTTCTCCCCAAAAAGGCAACTTAAATACTCTTCTTCAATCTCTTTTCTGATTTTTTTGTGCAGATTCTGTGATTTCTCTAACCTCTTTACCCCTGAAAAATGGTCTGATTTCACTAAGCTTTCCTCCACTTCATATTTCCCAAGAAATAATTTTTCAGCTTTTCTTATTTTCTGCCCTTTTATTCAGCACTAAATATAAAGAGGGTTTTTCATCTCCTATGCTCTTCAATGTAGATTTCAGGTGACTTTCCTTCATCTGGTGGCTGCTGCTGTTATGAGGTGTCAGGCTATTATCTTGTTTAATACAGAACAAGGCAATAAGGATGCTAAGGGTGCAATGGTAGAAATAAGTGAGCCAGAAGGGACACCCATCAGTAGCGTTATCTGGATGTGCACACTCTTAAATCACTGCATGACAATTTATCATGCCTGTACAGATTAAATGGTCAGGTTAAAGGAGGCAACAGGGTCTTCCCACTAGGGCTGTATTGCTGCAGCATTCACATGTCCTGCAAAATCTCCAGTCAGGCATTTTTTCCTTCAAGGGATTATAAGGGTGGCATCACCAGCCAGCTCAGTGGCAGTGGGACATCCAGAGCTAAATTGGCACAGTCTGATTGGTGTGGGATTATGACTGTGTTATTAAAGCATGGAAAGGTGCCAGGCAGGAGCAGTGCCCCACTGAGGCAATTCTATCCACTCACCTCCACTAATGGAACAACAGAGCACCTACCCCTCCACTCCATCAAACATGGCAAGACAGACCAGGGTTTAACAGTTCATTCTCTTCCATCTCATGCTTTTCTCATCCACTTTCCCAAGATTTGGTGATGAACTTCCTTTCTGAAAAGTCTAGCGTTTTTTAGATAAGTGGAGATAAATGGAAAGGAGAACTGGGTATGAAATTAATTGGAAGTTCGGCTAAATTCTGTAAATTGTTTTTCATTGGAATAAAGAGAGCAGAGGATTGGTGCTGTATATTTTGAGACTCACTTTTCTGACATGGACCTTTTAAAATTGGAAGTGGATACTTCAAATGTATTACAAGAGTTAAGATTCTACATGGCAAACATATGGTCTGTTCTGCTGTGGTTTAGCACAAGCTCTATCATGTTCGGCTATCATCACAAGCTGATTCTATGACTTGACTCCAAAGAGCTCTACTTCAAAACTATAATTTTCATATAACTTTAGATTTCTCTAAGTATTTAATTTTTAAAAGCAGTGAGAAGAGAGGAAAATGAATCACTTTCAGTGAGCAACCTAAGGGTCTCTATTTTGGACCTTTCTGGAACTTCCTATTTGAGTGCCTGTACCTGCATCAGGCACAGGTAAGAGCACAGGAACCTGCCATGATACCCACAGTGCAATGCACCCCAATATTCTGTCTCTGATAGTGACCAGCATCAGCAGGAAGGTGTGGCAGGTTCTCCTGCTGCTCTATAGTTACAACATGGATTGAGCCTGGAAGCGTGAGATTTGATACCTCTTCCATATTTTTTAAGGTTTGATTCTATTTATTCCAGTTATTTTTATGATTCAGGTAAATACCCAAGCTGATTAAAACAAATCCTTGCTTCACCTACATGACATTGATTTTTTTTTCTCTCTTAAATAAAACCAGCGGTGCATTCTAAAGTTTGTGGACCAGAAATACAGAGGTTTCTATGTAAGCTATTTCCAGGCAGATGACACAGAGAGGTTGCTTCTTTGTGAAGCTTCTGCTCTGTTTTAAAGTACAACCCTTGTCAGACCACAATCAGTTCTAACACTTCTCTTTACTGCAGAGACTGAACTTTTGGAAGGTTAACCTTAGTTAAATTGCTCTAGGTGCCAGGGCTAAATTATCTCAGAAGATATTGTTTCAGGCCTCCATGAGATGTGTACAGCTTTTGGGGAATCAGTAGTTTTAACATATGGAAAGTTTGTAGCTCAAAATGTATTTGTTGGATTTGTGTTAAGTGCAGACCGCAGTGAAATTGCTAACTCAAAATCTTCCTCAGATGTTGTCAGTCCTGCCGATGTGGCAGCTGTAGCCTGCTGGCTTGGTGCCATGGTGCAGGTTTAGAAATTGAGCATCTTTTGCCTGCTAATGTGGACTCACAGGTATCTGAGTGCTCCTCCTTAATCCTTCTCATGCTTTCATATGTACTGTTCCCCTGGGTGAGCTCACTGCCGCCTTGGTGTCCTGCCTAACACCTATTTGGTAATTTTGACATCTAATTCTTCAAAGTCAGGATCTTCCTTTGTGCAGACATTTTCTCTGCCCCCTTCCCTTTGCCCCTGGTTTAACTAATCAGAAAGAAGAGAAATTCTTGGAAATTCTTGTCTTTCCTCCAAACCCATTCCCCATGCCTTTTCTTTCATCATTGTTGACAAGTCTTCCATCTTTCCAGACACTCAGACTTACAACCATGAAACTCCTTTCACTCCTCACTTCCTAATATTTGGATACCCATTAAATTTTGTCTTCTTTGCTTCTATAATCTTCTAAACCTACCTATTTTTCTTCTCTGTCACTCATCATTTTGCTCTCTTGGCCTACTTCAACCTCCTTTTGTGTGCATTCCTTGGTACCCAGCTTCCCCTATGCAGCCTATCTAATACTCATTAGCTAAAATAATATCTTCTTCCTCAGCTGAATAATTGTTTCTTTCTTGCTATAAGTCCTTTTTCTTTTTTCTCACTCTTTCTACATCCAGTTCAAAAGCCCTGACAGAAGTTTTGTTTCTGCTGTACTGTCATGTCTTGAATCCTGTCATGATTGTTTTCCCTTCCCACTTCTCTTGTTTCGTTGCTGTATCCTCCCTTCCCATCCCTGCATATGGAATCTGGGTCATGCTTCTTCCAGTGTACAAACAACTCACTTCTTTCACTTAAATCTCTGCCGACATACCACCTTTGCTGTTTTTTTACCCTAGCATTTTCCCTAATGTTCTGCTTACTGTTTCCCACTGGAACAGTTCATGCTTCTCCATATCATAAGTCACTACTCATATAATTAGACAACTTTAACATTTAAGCTTAAGTGCTTGATACCATTCAATTTTGTTTATATCTGTCTTGTATTTCTTCAGTTTAAATTGTATCTCCTTTCTTTGAAGTGGGTATTCCGGTATAGGAATTCTGTTTTACCAATTAATGGGTATTTGGTACTGATGTGGCTAATCTGCAGTCAGAATCATTACAAATGCCCCCAAAATCATTAGTGAGATGACAAGAATAATAAATATTTCCCTTCATCCTTCTGGGGGACCACAGCATCCAGAGTGATACTTCTTTGTTCCATGCATGTTCCAACCTTCTGCCTTGCAAACACTCTGCCAGCTTTTTAAGTGCATTGTTTGTTGAAAATAGAAATTTGGTAAGCACCTTTCCACAAGGATTGGGAAGAAGATTTATGAAAAATTAACTGCTGTAGAAGTTGTATGTACAAGTTTTTTGAGGTGGAATTGTGGGAGGCAGGGCAGTCCACCCTGGGGAGACAGTGCTAAGCTCACGCCCCTTAGTAAAGAGAACTCTCCTTCCCAAGATTCCTTGCAATCCTCCATGTTTTCGGGATTCTCGGGACTACAGTTCCCAGAGGGCATTGTGCTGCCCCGGTGTCCCCTGGGATGGGCCACCCCCGGTCATGAGTGACCCTAAAGCTTTAGAAGGGCACGGCATGTGTCCATCAGTGTCTTTCTCCACATGGCTGTCACTGAGAAGCAGCAATAAACATCTAAGAAGCTTTGGTGAGGAAGACCCTTCCTTGCTATCGCCAGTAGGCTATATCTAAGGTAGCCAGGAGACTACAGGGACAGGGAAGGGGTAAGCTGGGAGTGGTGTGGGCGGCAGAAGCCATAAAGGATAGCATTAGGGCCCTGTGATTGCTGCACGGAGCCTCTGCTGCTAGGCAGCAACAGACACCGTGAGCTCAAACCGCGGGAGTTTGAAACACTCCACTACCACGTGTGAAAGCTCTGTCTCGCCCTACTGTGGGAGTCCCGGCCCCTGCAGCACCCCTCAATTCCCCACCACTGCAGGAGACCATCATAACCCTCAGATAAGATATAAGCCCATTGATACAGTAGAATGTCTTGCAGAGAAAATACAGTGAATGTTTAATATTCACCTCTTTTACCTTTTACCTTTAGCAGCAGTATCCAAAGAATAAATGCTAATGCTTTGCCTTTCAAAAACACAGAGCATTAGATGTGTACATTTTGTATTTATAGAATTTCGGGAAAATAGCCACTCTTAAGTGTCGTGGTGAACTTTTACAGCTATTTGAGAACTTTATCACTGTATTAGATTCATTTAACAACATAAGTCTGTCTGCATGAGAAATTAAATTATTTATACACTCAGCAGTATAAGTTACTCCCACACACTTGTAGCAAATGTAACTGTTAATGGCAGCAGCTACAACCTTTGTAGCCCAAAAGAATTTGACTGTTGTGATCTGTTTGTTTTAATTATAAAAGCTGTTACTAGTGATAGGAGTGTTATTTGGAACAGGCTTGACAAAAATAACTTCTCTCTCTGTAGAGATTTTCATTAAGAGATCTACTTTTCAAGCCAATAAAATTCTTTCCAGTCTAGAGATGAAACATTATATTCTGTGGAGAAGTACTACTTTGCCTTCTGATCATCTAGCTACATAATGTCATATATACATACATACATATTTATTTAAACATTGTTCTCTTCTGCAAATCAATTCATTTTGGCTGTAATCCAGAAATCTTTTGAGGCAACTTTATACACAACTTCAAGAATAAGTGGTTTCTGCTTGGGCTTCAGTCTGTCTCTTTCATAGGTAATGCACAAGGGTAAGGGCTAAAATACTTAAGTCTTTAGCCAATACTAGTTAGAGCTGAGAAAATCAAGCCTTATTTGACCCACTGTCTACTTCAAACGTATATTAACTTATAAGTTAATATTTTTCAGAAGTGGTTGCTGAATATTCATCCCATGACTGTTAGCTGAGACTGCTAAACATCGTGCACACTGACTTCATATGGAAAGGGATGCACCTACACTTCTCTGTGTTCAGAAACAGCACGAATAGCTCAGGAAGTCCTCCATTTCAAAAACACCCAGGAGCAGAAAAATTAAGCCTGCTTTATTAATGACTAGGACCTTTGAAAAAAATAAGCATATGATAGAGACCAAAATGTATCATTTTTCCAATATATATTAGTTCTACAATATTTCATATTCTGTCCCGACAAGATAAAAGTTTAACATTCCAGTTTAAATTTCCATACACATATCTCAAATCACATATGTATATGCATATGCATATGTTAGAGGGCAAAACATATATACACAACCAAGTGAGATGAGAGAAGTTGTGAAACAGTAGCTGTAATAAAAAAAATTGATGCAGATATGTATTCTTTTCCCATCAGATTATTGCACATTAAATTTTATGCTTCCACAAAGAAAATAAGGAACAATATAAAAATAGAAGAACTGTTATTTGTCTTGTAAAAATATTTGCTGAAGGAATATACTCCTTGAAACCTTAATGTTTACATCACCACAGTTTAAACAAAAACATCTTTAAGGCACTTGGCTTCAAAGATTAATCCTGTGTGTGGGAATAGGAACTCTAGCAATGGGACCAGTTTGCTGGGCAGGTCTGATTTATATGTGATTTGTCAGGCACACTTGCCAAGTGTATGTTCCCTATGCAATGCTGAGGGCCAAGCCCTATTCTGGTGCCAGCCAGCACAGCACAACTATTTACAGCCATACCTAATAAAAATGAGCCAAGCACGTGTCTCTCAGAGTTCCTGGAATAGTCACTTCTATACTTAACTATCAGAGTAAAGTATTCCAATGAGACATTTGCCAGACTGGTACAACTAAGCCCTGGTTCTAACTCTGATGATGTTTACTGCAACGTGTATGCTATGTATCAGTGTTGACGTGAGTGTGCTCGTTTATAAACACAGGTTTATTTAAAGTCATTTGGTCTGGAGGGATCTAGTGCATATTTTCAGGAAAGATCATAATATTCACTGGCATATGCATGCAGCCTTATGCCAAAGGAAAAAAAAGAATAAAGACAACTATCATATAACTGCACAAGGTTATATTACTGGTACTAGCAACTGAAGTCCAAATCTAAGGTAAATCCCCATCCACAGCCTTTGTACCATATGTACTGCTGTCTTGCTGACTTCAATCCATAAAATTTGCAGTAAATTTGTAGAATCAGTTCCACAAAGGACAAGCCCCTGTTACCCTGGTTTGAAGGGCAAATGGGATTCAGATACTTACCAGAGACAGAACCGAGTCATTTGCATCATGCCTGTGTTGTCCTAGGACTACTTTCTATTTCTTTCAGGATGAAAGACATGATAGTTTTATGTGTGTATTATATTAAGGATATGGTCTGGTGAAGCAGGCATGCATCAAGCATCAAGGTGCCAATCAATGTGTTCTCAAGGGGTTTTCCACACACAAACTAGTCAGGAATTTTTTTTATTAAACACCTCTTCCCTTGAAAATGCTGATTTACTGAAAGTGTAACTTTTCAGGAAAAGATCTAGTTTTTTTGAAAGGTTTTGTGAGGAATTTCAGGTTTAGGATGACATTTCTCACAAGGGAAGAAGAGAGCTATGTCCCATGCTACACAGTGGTTTGCAGTTCTCAGGCTAGTGCTGGTGAGGCTCCAAAGCTGAGGGTACCTGCTTTTCGTTATGAGACTTCTGTGTTTTACAGAGTTTCATAGGAAAAAAAATGAGGGTTTCAAGATATCCCATATTCTTCCTAGCACAAAAACCAAAGCTGAAACTTGGTGTGCCTGTGCATGTGTGTATGTATGCTGTGTAAGCACATGTATTGGAATTCTTTTTTCCCAGCCACTGCTGTCACAGAGCTCATGTATGGTTCTGTCTTAATATTAATTTTTCTGAGGTTAATATTTTCTATGAATCCATCAACAAAGGCTGATCTAGCTGCTGAATGCTCTTAGAGACTATGTGAGGCAGCTGTAATCTGCTTTCTCTATAGACTGTTTTGCGCCAGACATAGAAAATTTTCACAAATCCCTAGACAGTAGTGTCTTGTGGAGACACAAAATGTCCAGATGTGAACTGAAGTCCGTATTCTCAGCTGGGGAAAATGGTAAAGCACTGACTTTGGCTTTGCTATGCTGAAGTACATGCAAAGCCACAGCTTGCATTTGATCCACCACTTCGGACAACACCACAATGCCTGATTGCAGAGTCTTTGAACCATTCTGGATATGTGGCAAACTGGGGAAATGCCTATTTGGCATGAGGTTGCCACATGAGAAAGCCACATTTCTGTTTTCCAATGAGGAAAAATTTTCTACTGAATGGTCTGGGTGAATTACAGACCTTAGGCATTTGGTAAAAATGCCTTCAATTCCTTGCAAAAGTCTCCATGCAGATGCCAGCCTGCAACTTTCCAACATGTAAGTATAAAATATCATGCCAGGGGCATATCTTATAAATTACTGTTTTGGGAACAGTGTCATAATCAAGGGAGGAGAAGAAAGAAACATTCTATACAACAGAAAAGTTGTCCAGTACTCTTACTAGAAATGAAATCTGATTGTGCAGGTCTCAAAAATGTTTGATGATGTGGTTTACAGAACTCCATACCTGGATAAGGTGTCCTGGTTTTATTGAAATTCATAATAAATAATTTTTTTTAAAGACTGAATAATGATCAGCTGAATTTCAATATGAAGCATATCATGTGATCTAGTTAGGCAACTAATTTTAAGAGCAGCTGCTTTAAAAATGCTTTTGATGCAGTTGTAGTTGTATTAAAAAGATACAATCATCACCTCCTGAAGACAGCAGATGTTTAGAAATTGCCTTCTGTTTCTACCAATGCAAATAATTTGTGCATTTTCTCTTTCCAATTACCTAGAGAAACTACAGCCTTCTTCTTTGAGTAAGCAGTAGAACAAGTAGGAATTCAGAAGCTATCTAAGACTCGTGATTAAAGAAACAATGCTGTTTTCAGGATAAAACTGGAAATCTGCCACCTGAAGTTCTTACACCTCTTCCTACATTCCTACTGATCTTTTGGTGGGACCTTAGGGAAGCTGTGTTATTTATGCAAGGCTTTAATTATACTGCTTGGAAATAGGACATAACAATATTTTCTTTTCTTTGTTCAGCCTTTAAACATTTTTCAATTAAGAATACTATGTATCTGAAATCTAGGGAGTGTTGACCTCAGCTGCAAGCTTTCTGCTAAATTCAGCCTGTTTTATCAGACCATCTAAAAGTAAAGAATTATTAAATGCTGCTGATGTATTTTTAAAAATCCTTTCACTTCGAAGTGCTTCAGGTTCCAAATGATGTTTACACCACTGGGACTTAGAGATCTTAGGATGCCTTTTTGTTCATGTTTTCCTAGTGTCTAAAATTCTTTGAAAATTCTTGTTATATTTTCACATTAGCCAGAAGCTCCAAGATGACCCTGGAGCAAACTCTTGCAAATCTTTGAAACTCAACAAGGGCCTCTGAGGCTCAGATTCTATTCAGTATGCAAGCCTTGTGTGTGGCTTCATGTTTTATAGCAGAGTTTCCCACAGTTCCACTTTTAATATCTTTTAAAAATTATTTTAAAATAAGCCAAAGAAGGAGAAATTGCCTAACGAAACAAAAAAAGCCTGAAAGAAGCAAAATAGCCTGTGATTCAAAACTGCAGCTTTAAATACCTTATCAAATTATTGAATCCAAGCCAAACTTCAATCATATTTGCAGATTTTGGTTTAAATAAACAGCAATGCAGTAGCAAATGGAACATTCTCACTTCACTGTTTGCATTTCAGAAAAGCCAGCTCTGGAGGCCAACTCTGTTGTGAGCAGTAGTTTCCGCGTGATTTTGTTCTTTCCTTGCTTTACATTTGGGCATAGAGGTAAACCACTACATGTAGTAAGACCAAATATATGACTGAAAATTCATTATGTGCTGCTTGTGTTTATATATGACACAGCTAGAGCATCTTTTTGAAGAGAAATTGCTTCTCTAATGTGGTAATATTTGCATGAAAATATATAAGGTTTGGGGCATCCTTAAGTCTGCATCTCATTTTTTTCACTTTCCCCTAGACCTCTGTGCTGATGTCTTCCTCTACATCAGTCAGGGGTGAGACCTAATAAAGACCTGGCCTTCTGTTGGAACACTGATGTCTTGGGAGGGTTCACCTAGGTCTGTGCCACAGTACTAAAGCCATGTTTCCACCTGTATGGGTAAAACAGTTTAAAATGTTGCAGTTCAGGAAGATAGTGCTGAACTAAACATGGTGCTAACAAAAGCTGAGTGGAGGAAGACCTCAGCAAAACAAGTAACTGCTCACTATTCCCTGCAAAAACACATGTGGTTCTGCTAGTTTCTTACCAGAGCTCTCTCTTTTTCCACAGTTGGTAAGGTGGATTTCAGCACTCTCAATGAGCAACCCAGCTCTAATAATTAACATCAAAGCTGGAAGGTTACTGGCCTTTTCAAGATGCAGGCTTAGGTCTCTAGACATGCATATCCTCAGTGCTGTACTAGAAGGCTCGGTCAGTATGCTTATTTTTCTATCAATCCTTTCAGTAGCAGCACATATTCATAAACATTCTCTTTTTTCATAAGCCTAACTAAACAGGTTTTGAAATTTTCTCATTCTTTATGGTTATTGATACTTTTACATCTTTTGCCAGGATTTCTTCTGTTACAGCCTAAGGACCACATTAGTAACTGCTTTGTTATGAAGGTGAATAGATACTGCTGCCACAACAAGGAAAAAACATCATTTAGATTACAAGTGCCTTAGACTTCATGGTCACTAAATTATATTCAGTTTTGGACTATATAGGAGGCAGTTATTCCCACTCATGATCACTTTTGTATAATGCCATAGTCATGAATGAGTAAGAGCTGAAATGCTCTATGTATGACTACACGAATGTGTACAATCCATTACACTTCTTACCAGACATTTCCTGACATCCTACATTTTCAAGGAATCTTATCTTTCAACAAGATTTGTAACAGGCAGTTCAAGTCACACAGACACTCATATCTTAAACATCCTTTCCCCTGACCTTGACAAATGCAATCTTGTCTGGTCAGAGCCTTCAAGAATACTGCTTTAATGATCATTTTCCCAGCCTGTTGCTTTGATCTTGATAACCCTTCTCTTAGTGCGCAACTGGCTCCTCATCTCCCCCTCAAACAAAAGTGTTCTTGCTTCCAAGACCATTCATGGCTTTCTTCCACCTATTTCTTATTCATTATCACAACATCAACTTCCACCTCTGATTGACCTGTAGTGTTAACCTTTATGTTTGCTGCTTGCTGAGTTTTCAAGCAAGGCCATTTTAGGACTTGCTTTCAAGTGGCCCCTCACAGTTGGAAAATACTTTTTAGCTGTGAAAGTCACTTATTAGTTCTCTTTTGAGTCTTTGTTTAAAGTTCTTTTATATTATTTTCCAAAAAATATTGAAAAATGCTTTAATGCTGATGTTGTGCCAATATTCTTTATGCAAGCCCACAACGTCTACATCATTCTCTTCTGTCCTGCCTTATGTTGGTGTTTTGTGCAGGTGCGGTCCTAAGAAGTTTTGCCAGTAGGGTCCTAGAGCATGGTCAAAACATTTGAGTGCTCCAGTAACACAAATCAAAGTAATGAAGATCTTTTCCTCTCCTAATTATGTGTAAAGGTTTCATAACAGCTGATTTTAAAAAGCAGGCATTTAATAACCCCCTCAAGTGGGCCATACCCATCCCACAACGTTGCCCTGACATGACTACATTTGCATTAGGTGAAAAATTCATGTGCATCCTCTTCAAACTTAAGATCTAATGCCAGCAAAGTTATTGACATGAACATTTTTATTTTGCCAAAAGGGAATTCTAGTTGGTTTTGGTCATGATTTTCAAGAAGGTAGTTTAAGTACACCTACAAATCACTTTTCCATTCAGAAAACACTGCCTTGTGCATTGTAGTTGCACTAAGGGGTTTTACCAGCACAATCACTATAACAGAAATTCTACAGTGCAGAGAAGGGCTGAAAACCTACCAACAAAAGCTGAAAAAGCTGAGCAGTGACAGCCTGACTCTGTTGCGATCCACAGGAATTTTGACATTATCACGAGTGAAGATAGAATTTCACAAAAGATGTTTATGAAGCCTCATACATGGAGGCCATAAACTGGGACCATACCATAACATCAAGCTCTATAAATGTCATGAGTCTGTATCCACATTCTTTTAATGATGTTTCAGACGTAGGCCAAAGTCAGAGCTGATCTTAGTATTAAAAAAAAAAATTTTANTAGATTCCTAGCACTGAGGAAAGCTCAGTTCCTCAGAAAGGGTAATAAACAAATAAGAAGATAATTGCAACACATTCCCTTGCAAGTGAACTGAGAAACTGTAGAATTTCAAGGGAAGCATGAGGTTATTTGAACACAGCCTCCTACCTAAACCAAAAGAAGTTTCCAGGCCTTGAGCTGCTTTAATTTTGTGGGCTTTGTTCAGACAGCTAAAGTGGCAATCAATAAGACAATTTAAGACAATTTAACTCCTCAGTCTGGCTTTTGAGGTAAAAGGTCGGAGTTGAGAATGGCCAGACCACAGGCTGTTCTAAGAGGTGAGCTGGGTATATGTTGGATGAAAGCAGAAAGATTTATCTGATGAATCCAGGAAGTCTATTTAAAACATAAATGTAAACAAATAATTCAAAATTTTGTTCAAAATGGAAGAGAAATAGTACAAGCTTAATCGTATAAAGGTGGCAGAAACATGAAGCATTTTAATATTTTTTTTTAATTCAAGTTTTGTTTGGGGACCTCTGACTTCAGAAGAAAAATGAACGTGATTGTAGAAAATATGGAAGGAAAATCAGTGATCCTTGTTAAAGCAATGGTCCTTTCAATGATTCCTCTCTTAGCTGAAGTATTTTGATGTATGCTTCATTTACTTCACTTTCACACATAAAGAAGAAAGAAATCTGAGTCAGGATAGCAGGGGGGAAAATCACTAGAGTGAAAATATAAATAGAATCTTTTGTAACTTTCATGCTGACTTTTATTTTAGCAGTATGCCAAAAACAGGGACTTCTGAAGACATTCCAGAAGAATGGCTTTTTAATGATCCTACTGTTATATTGCTCAGTCATGAATCTTTTTGACAGTCTAAGTGCAAAAAGCTAAGAAAATGTATTTATAATCTTCGCTCTTTTCCTTCTCTCATGCATGTTTTTTTCCCATATTGGAGTAATAAATACTGGCATCATAATAGGAAGACACATTGAATGGTTCACTAATGAGTTGAAAGAGCTGAAGGCAGAGACTTGATCCAGAAGAAAGGGGTGTCTGTGATGGATGAGACACCAACAGTGACTTGAAAGCAGGAGCAGGACTAAACACACTCAGGGTTTTTGGTTTTTTGTTAGTACACATTCTTTCTTGCCTCGGGGACAGTTATTTCAGTGGGATTCAAACTACTTGTCCAGCTCTTTGGAAAGACCTGGCTGTGGTGTGGTCTCCAGCAGAGCTTCTCGATATCCCACAGCCCCAGCAGATGGGGTCTGTGCAGTCTCTGCACGCTAAGTTCTGCACAAGTAGAAGGTTCTGCTCCTGCCACACTCCATCAGCAAACCCACTCTGCACTCCCACGCAGATCAGCTGTATGGGACAGGGCTGGAGCAGAGCTCCAAGAGTAAAGGAGATGGGGATGCCCCAGTTCTGCCAGGGGCATTTCTCCTGCTGTACAGAGCTGAGCTGAGCGGGCTCAGAGCTGGCAATGGGCTGCCTTGCACTGGCTGCAGGCGCTTGCTGAGTGTGTTGTGGCACCACAGACAAAGACTAAGTTCAGGTTAATGTGCACACATACTTCCCATTTACTTGTGGTGAAGGGGACAAAATATGCTCACAATCTTCTGCTAAGATTTTTCATAACCTTCATGTTCATGTTTGATTTCTACAGTTAAATAGACATCATGTTTGGTAACAAGTCTATAGACCACAGCACTGGCTGATAAAATAATTTGAAAATTCTTTTGTAATTTCCTTGCATGATTTATATGGGTAATTGAACAATCCATTGTTTAGTTTTAAACCTTGCAATTGCTTTTGACAATATCCTTACCTCAATCTAAATTGCACCAAAGAATGCTAGGGTTATTTCAGAGAGAATAAAAAGACTATAGAAGGAAAAACTCTCATCTCTGGTAAGATGTATCCACATGAATTAATTATCACTCTTTTTCTGGGAGATACCATTGTATTTTTTTCCAGTCAGCAAAGTATAAATCAAGTGTATTCAAGTAATTATTATAAAAATGTAAAAAGCGTTTACACCAAATGTGAGGGCTTGTCATCTTACAAGAGTCTCCTGTGCATTTCATTATGACCAGCAGATAAAATACTCATGTTTCTCATTCAGCGATTTTTTTAAACTTTCTGCTGCAATTGCGGCCATGGGTTTAGGGTCAATATATGTGTCCATATCTAATGAAAATTTGCGTAACTACATATAAAATGCTAAATTGCCAAAGAAATCAAGCAAATCTGCATTTATATTCATATATATATTGTTCACATTATCGTAGATTTCACAAAAAGACTATTTGTTACTTCAGCTTTTTGCATAATCAATTGGACTTAGAAAAAATCTGAAGAACATGTTACTTAACATTTCTGTAGTGATAATAATTAAATATGTCTGTAGCCCCTGTTCTTACTGTTCTAAGGATGGAGATCCAGCACATAATTCCTTGAATATCTTTCATTCAGTGAACTTGCCTGAACTTCAAAATGTCTAATGACCTTGCAAATATTTAAACACACGCATGATCTTGACAGTAGTTGTTTGTATCCTGTTTTATATGTCAGTACAGCAGGTGGAGAGTAAAAAAAAAAAACACCTTTTTCCCCAAAATCTGTTCTTTAGAAAAGTTAACCTTGTTTTTCTCCAGCATCAGAGATTTTTTTCCTGTTTTGTTTTATGGTTAGAAAACATTGTTTTCCTTTCTACTTTCATAAGAATGGTTGGAATCAGTTCATCTGTGCAGTCTGACATAGGCCCTGCATTTTAGGTATTTATCAGCCTAGGACATACTTTTTCCAGTCTGCTTGCCAGAAACTTATATTCAAACATATCAGTGAATTAGAGCTACAAGGCAGTGAATAACTTTAGAGATCCTGACCAGTTTCTGTCCTTGCCTTATGTTCTGTCCTTGTCTCGCAGATGGGATCTGGGAAAGTTTAAGTATTTTTGGCAGGAGCTGAAATACCTTTGCTACAAAGAAGTTGAGAAGTTTTTGGCATTTTGGGGTGTGTTTTTTTCTCTCCTATTTTCTTTTTAGAGTACACTGAATGCCTGATGGGACTTTTCATCTTGCAGTTAACACTGGCTTTAGCTGGAATATTCTTCCTATTTGTTTTAGATAGGAGTTTTTGCCTAGAAGCTGGGCATTCAAATTTTTATGAGCCTTCAGGTCCCTCTTTTCTAGGTGGCCTTTTAGGAATCCTGGCCTTTAGTATCTGTTTTTCCCTTTCTATAAAGGTTATCAAAGTGTGAAGTTCTGGTTAAAAGTTTGTAAGCAAGACTTATTTTCTTCAGCTTTTTCTTTGCCTGAATAAGTCTGTGTTAAACTTTCTGAAAACATCTTAGTATGGTTTCCCAAGACTTGAAGCTTGATATTTTATCTTTTTTAGTACAGATTTTATTGGCAAAATATATGTCTAATAAAATTTAACAGAAGTTTTCTTGTTTTGGTTTAAAAAAATGTTCAAAGCACTGATAAATTTGACAAGTGACTTTGAAATTTTCTGTAGGTAAAGATACAATGTCTCTCTGAGGATCTTCTTGCAGGAAAAATTGTTAAATCTTGTGCTGGTTCTGTTTCATGCACTTCTTCAAATCATCTTTAATGGGCATTATTTGCCACTTCGGATAATTTTTTTTTAAAGTCTCAGAAATCTACACAAAGACTTACTTTTCTCAAATTTTATTAAATTACATATTCCTCATTTATAGAGCTGGTTTTATGCTAATGCTGACATGCCAAAGGAAAAAAATAAAAGTAGCAGGGACCCAGCCAGCTGTCTCTATTAAAGCTAAAGAATAACTTGGATAGATTTTTCTTCCCAGGATAGTGAATCTGAGGGAGATGGAGAAAGCATGCCTGTGGAAATCCCCTAACACTGCCACCTTTTAGCCCTGTCAGTCAAAGACCCTGTTCCACCTCTGTTATTTTAATATGCATCAGATTGTTTTAATATTCAGCAATTGCTGGAAAGGTCTACCGTTCTGTTACTGTGGTTGGTTAATGCAAATATGTTCCGCCTCTGTCCAGAACTCATTGGAGAACTGTCACTCCTCATCATTCTGTGATTTGAAGAGATCCTGGACCTTTCCCCTGTGACCACGCCTTTCCTTTCCCCATGTAACCACCCCCCCACAACTTTCTTGTAGCCCGCATCCCCCCAATAAACGTGGGTGCTGCTACTAGAAGGTCCATTCTCTCTTCTTTGTTCCTGCCTCGCTTAATTACCATCGACCGCTCTGCTCACCACTGTGGAGTTGATAACTAGGTATATAGATAGACAGAGGAAAACTGTTCTTCTGCAGCCAAGCGCTGGACAATCGCCCTGCAGACTCCCAGGCAGTCCTGCGGTCAGATGCGCTAAATAAGGAAGTAGCAGAAATTTCAAAATTTCTTGTGATATTTTGTTTTCAGAACCATGAAAGTCTGGAAAAGCAACAATGGTTTAGCAAGACCAAATCTCTGCCTTTTTTTGCATCACTTTCTCAGTGACTCCATTTCAGAAAGTTCTTGCTCTAATAAAGAAAGTTGCACTGCAGATAACAGTACCCTTTAGCCTTTAGGTGTTGTAACACAGTGAGGGTAGTGTATTAATAGTGTTATATTTGGATTTTGGTGACTTGGGGGGGATATAACAGCAGGATCCCTGAAGTCACAAGGAGGTCATCAACAAGATGCAGCCACCAGTGCATGATGGAAGGATGAGAGATAACAGACATAATCTGAAAGAAGAGATTCAGACTGGATTTAAGGAAAAAAGCTTTTATACCATGGCAACTGTCAAGAAGTGAAGGAGCCTACTCAGAGAGGTTGTGCTGTCTCCATCCTAGGATATTTTTGAGAATTGACTGGCAGCTATCAAGGTCTGAAGCAATCTAGTCTGACTTGAGAGCAGACTATGCTTTGAGAAGGAGGTTGCACTGGAGATCTTCTGAGGTCTTTTCCAACACAAACCCAGTCTGTGATCCTACAAGGACTGGCTGCGAGATGAGCTACAGGTCACCTGGTCAAGTCTGTCCTATGGAAGGGTGGTTACAAGACATGTTTCAAATACAAAATGTGTTAAATTCTTCTCTTATGACCCATAAACATAATAGAGGGTACCAATTGCTAACAGGTAGAATATAAATCTGTTGCAACACAGAATACACTGAAGTTAAAACCAGAGAAAATAGTGCCTTCTGGCACTATTTCCTATTAGACTACCCAGGTGTCCAGATGCTTCCGTCTTCTTTCAGCCCCTCTCACCCTGCCACCACCTCTTTCCCTGCAGCTACAGTCCTTTCCATCACCCCCTGACCAAAGCAGATTCTTTTCAAGGAAAGAATTCCACTTTTGAATTCTGTAACTTTCCTCTTATTTCAAGTAATTGTAGTATTGTCTTTTCTTCCATCAGTGTTCTCCCTTAGGGGAATTCTTCTAGCCTTAATTCTCATACCACCCTCTTTCAAACAGCTTAAGATTTAATGCAAAAAACCTGTTTGTCAGCTTATGTTTCCAGCTACAGTTATTTCTAGCCAGGGTGTTTAGGAAGTCTTATGCTTCCCTTTGCAGGTTGTAAAGTTGCGGGTTTGGCCTCCATGAAATATTCCTACTGTAATTTCTGCTTTGCCTAGAGCTACCCTCAATCAATCCCCCATGCATTTATCCTGGAAAACACAACTGTGTTTCACACCTCTGAACATCTATAGTTCTCTGAAGTCATAAGTCTGAAGATCATCATCCTGAACTATTTAATAAGCTTGAGTTTGGGGCTTCCATTTATCAATCCTTTTTTTATTAGATCATTCTTTTTTCCTGGCTTTTTCTCCAGCCTAACTTTGTAGGAGTTGCCTGTGTGGCATATGCCTTCACAATGTACAAGGGGGGCTTCGGCCTAATCCTTTACACTGTGATAGAAACAAGTCAAAAGACTGGATGAAAATGTTATTGGTATGTATTCATTGAGCAAACTAGCAATTCCAGAAGCCTTGCACCGTCTCTTTCCTGTTTCCAAGTTCCCCAACTTAAAATTGGCCAAGGTGACTATTGAAGCTGCCAGCCAGACAGGAGTGTGCAGAGATGTCCTCTCTGAAGCAGGCATCAATGGCCAGCACTACCTTACAGTGCTCCAGTGGCAGGCATATCTAGCACAGATTCCAGCACCCTCCTCACCAGCTCTATCCTTGCACTCTCTCTGATCAGCAGGTCTGCTTCAAACAGACTCCATCATCTACCTCTGGACAGAACTACAGCCTTTCCTGCCACGCCTTGCCCTTACACTCGCATTGGTAAACAATTGTTTTAAGTAAGGAAGGGTCCACACAGTCATCTTTCTTGTTTTCTGATACAACACAGGTAATGTCACATCATGGAATGGTTCCTAGATTTAAAATATCTTTATGATTCCTCATATTTGTGAGTCTAGAGATGCAGATGCACAAAAAAGAAATATCATCTTAATTATGTTTTGTCAGGAGACAAATAACACCTTCCACCTTCATTTGACCCCAATAACTTCCCATTAACATATTCTTGCTTGCAAACACCCCAAACTGTCCGCACTGATGAGGAGGCAGAATAGAAACACTATTCAGCACCTGTATTGTGATCAGTCTGTAACACAGGTACGTGTGCCAGAGTGAAGGTACTGCTGATAATGCAGTACAGTACAGGCCTGAGCATGCAGTAGAAATGGAAATGTAGAAATATCAATTTTGTGTATATCCTGTAGAAGGAATCCCCTATTATTTGATGTAGTATAATGGAAAGCTTTTGCCTGGAATAAACACAATCGGATAAACACATAAAAGAGCTCTTATCTAAATTTGCTCTGAATATTGCAGGAAAAAGCAACCGGACAAAAGAAAATGTGGGAAACTGGACAAAGCAAGGGATCTGATGCCTATTTTAAAAAAATGATCAAGTTGAACATGAGTTAGCAACATGTTCTTGAATCAAAGGTATCCTGGGATGCATAAACAAGGATGCTATCAGAGGGTCGAGTATTCTCTGAGTAGTCACCACTGGCAAGGCCACATCTGCAGTTTTGGGTTCTTCAGTACAAAAGACATTTACATACTGGAAAAAGTTCACTAAACTGGTAAAGTAGCTGCAGCACTTCTGCTGTGATATCTGGGAGTTTAGACTGGAGAAGAGACCGCTCAAAGATATCTCATTGATGAATTAAATACCCTAATGGAGGGTAAAAATGGAGCCAACTTCTTTTCAGTGAAACGAACAGTGACAATGGGCAAAACTGAAACACAGAAGGCTTCATTTGTACCTCAGAAAACACTTTTGTACTATGAGAGTGACAGCACTGGAACAGGTTACCCAAAGCTGTTGCAGAGTCTCCATCCTCCACAAAATCCTCCCAAAAATCACCTGGTCCTGATCCTGGGCAACCTGCCCTAGATGACCCTGCTTGAGCAGGAGAGCTGGGTCAGGTAACCTCCCACAGGTCCCTTCCAACTTCAACCATTCTGTGATTTTGTAATTGCTGTCTACAATTAGAGTAAGTTACAGTAAATTTTCAATACAGTACTCAGAAAGAGGTTTGGCTAAGACATAAATTTAAGCTCAGACATTGCATTGACATGAAGTATTTTTGATTTATCTACTGTATAGAGGGTGATCAAAACAAAAATTGTCACTCTCAAGGGATAGAAGATCAGCCTTTTGACGATTTTTTCGCTGTTCATATTACTCTGTCCTGTGCCATCAAAACCAAGTGCATTTTGCATCTGTTGCTGGAAGTTGATTTGAACAAAAATGAAAATCCAATAGATTTATCAAAGGAAAAGAACATTGTTATTTCTCTGAAATCTGTTCAAATCTTTCTTTCTATCAATGTGTAAACATAAATCTACCTGGTGTATTGACAACCAAATGTTTTCTGACCTGTGCCAAACATAGTCAAATAAATTTTAACTCCTTTGATGCACTACTTTGCCAAAACTGAAGCCAGATGTTTCACAGGTGACCTGACAGAATACTATTACTTCCCAATTACCATAAATAAAAGGAAAGCTGTCACAAAGAAGTGCGAAGATATATAATTCTAACATTTCTGAAGATTTAACCCTTTCTGAACATTCACAAATTGAACATCTGAAAGATGTTCCTGGACTTAGACACAAGGATCTTGACATTATCACTTCTCACTTTTCTCCATATTAAGATGCTTTGAAATTGGGTGTTTGGGGTGATTTCTGCCATTTCAGAAGCTACAGATGTCATATACAGGCAGGCAAACAGACCTGCAGCAGCACTTCAGAGCTATGCAGAAAGTACAATTTTGCCTCCTATTAGGCTCAATAAGAAGATAAATAGGTAGACTAGTATGCCCCTTGATACATCAGCAATAATCCAGCAGTCTTCCCTAGTACAGGTTTTTTCCAAGTTAGTGAATATAACAAAAGCTCAAGGGGTTTGCACTTTGTGTTCCTCCCTGCCACATAAGGTAGGATCTACAAGTATTTTCCAAAATGATAGTTTTAGCTTCAGGCATGGGTCCATTTACGTAATTGCACTGTGTTCATGATATACACAGTGCTGGTAGTATAGGTGATCTCAATAGTGGTGAGATGATACATAAAAATAAGCATAACACCACTAGAAATGTATCTATATTTTGGGAAAAGCAACTCTTACTCTAGGATGATGAACAAAAGAAATATTTTCCAGAGTCCATTAAAATCATGGATTCATTCTGACTGTCATGGGCTTTTAACTAGACCTAAGGTATTCAAAATATTGAATCAGACCGTAAAAGTGGTTTAGAGTGGTTACACTGAAACGTATGCAAATACAGACTCTTTGAAGGATGAGTTTGTATAAATATTCACAGAGTGAAGACATGGGTAATAAAACATTGCAATTTTGTATCACTCTGACAAGTCAGTTTAAGCAGTAAAGAAGCAGGTTAAGAAAATTTCCAACTAGTATCTGTAGTTAGCATTTGAGATCCAGATGATAATATTTGCTGACTACTGTAGCACCAGCTGGTGAAAAGTCACCTGTTAATTCAGTTGATGCCAGCTGGAATACCATCTGCAATGGATTTTTCATCTTAGATTCCCAAGGGAAACAGCTTCATAATAGCCACTTCAGGTCCATGTGCCCAACATACAGTTCCACCAAGGAAAAGAAAAAAATCTTTCCTTACTCTGAAGTACCAAAATTCACAAGGTCAAGGAAGTGCTGTCCACACCTATACTTTTCCCAAGCAAGGCCTCTGGTTAGATGGTGGTGCTGGGGTGAAAGGAGTGATACCATCATTATCTCTTCTGATCAGGAATGATTTGTCCAGCCTTTCATTTTTATGTTAGTAAGAGCACTGTAGGGAGGGAAAGGGAGATATTCAGAATCACATCTGTCCTGAGCTTCTCTTACCATTTTCAGCAACTACCCATTTACTGTGCTTTCTTTTGGTATTTCCTTTTATGAAGCACTTTCTGTCTCTGCAGTTTTTAGAATACCTGTATGACTAAAAGCAATTCATTGGCCAATAGTGTACAGATACCTAGAAGTTAGGTGCAGCTTTGGTGACTTCAGCCCTGTATTTCACTGTGGCTATCCCTTATTAATGCTTACTCTGACTGTTGGACAGATCTGTACTTCCATGAATTAACATACTCATTTCCTACACTTTATAGTTAGCTTTTAATAAGCAGCTTAGAATAACTGGGTTTTCAGCAAGATGATATAATAAAGCTACACCATGGAAAAAGTCTGACCCTCTTCATTGTCCTGCTGAATCATAATGTGAGCAGGTACAAAGTGCCATTCCACTCGGCACCCCACAAGCACACAGGTGTGAGCACGAACGCAGACACAACTGTCTTTGAAAAAGAGCACCCCTATGAGTCTGAAATCCCAACATCCACTCCCCTCATAATCCATGAAAAAGCCATTTGAAGCAATTAATTTAGCCACATGGAAAAGATCTGCCTGCCTCCACCTCCATTAGGATTCATTAGGCACAAAAGACAACTCACAGCCAGAAATGCTCTGTGATTAGGTTTATCAGGTATAATTCATGAAGTAGGTTATTTCTGTGTGGCTTGTTAGTAGTGAAGCAGCAAGAATAGTCCAGGATTACTTGCACTTGCCTGGATTTAAAACATAACAGGCAGAACAGCAACCACAACCACCACCTTCCTGTTCAGCCTAAATGCTTCATGGACCTCTGCAGCTTTGTAGTCACCAGAGGGGGACAAAGACTCATAATGCAGAGAAGTTGATTATGCTTTAATTTGCCTCAGCCCACAAACCCTTCATTTCCCTGTCCTCTCAGATGTTGGCTCACATTTGTACTCAAAGCAGTCTATTTCTCTTTTCTTTTATGGTTTGGTACACCCTTATTCTAACTCCTGCAACTTACAGAGATGTATACTAGATTAATAGATTTCAGATTTGCTAAAGCCAACAAAATTAAACCTTCATGAAGGGATAAGATATTGATGTTTCCTCATGTTCCTCCTACAAACACCATACAACATTCCTTTCAATTTGTTTTTTTTTTAGATGGAAATATTGCTATCCAAGTGGTCTTACAGCACACACATGGCTTCCTGCTACAGCCACTGACATTTCATTAAAAATTCAGATATTGCCAAAGAAAGATTTCCCTAAGCTTTACTGAACTTTCCTGGTACAGTTTTATTTTGTCTGACCTTTGTTTTACAGTACCAAATTATTAACTTGGTCTTCTTTCCTTATTCAGCATTTCTGTGCAGAAGATATTATGTCTGAAACATGTTGAGCAATTAAGACCATTGGGCTATACACTATGGTTGTGAAGAAAAGAGTATATGATAATCCATTAGTGTCTTCTTGTGGAGTTACAAGAAGGAGAAACTATTATTGGAAAACTCTATTGATCCCAAAAGTCAAGAAAAACATTCTTCTCCTCATGCAGAAAAATATGAAGTGTATATAATAATTTATGTCTTGCAATTTTATAGACCCTGTGAAAATAGATTTGATGGAAACAGAGCTGCACCCTTCAGGAGTGTGCTGTTGCTACTTCTTTTATTCTTCTTCTTTTATTTTCCCCCTCCTACCTCCCTCTTCAAAGTACAGAGTTCAGCTTCCCTCCAATTATCATGCCCTCTTCTTTCAAGTAATGAAGCATGTAGACAGGATGTATACTGATCTTCTAGAAGACATCAGAGGTGGCCATGTCCAACCAAGTTTTGCTTTCCCTCATGGTAGATAAGGACAAAAGCAAGAACCTGTAATTTCTCCTAGGAAAGGTTTTTAGCTGATAAAATAAAAACCTTGCTCACACATTTTTTTCTCTAGATTAAAGTTTGTGATTATCTTTTTTTTTTTTTTTAATTCATTCTCTCACATGAGGGTAAATCTGCCATGTGTGTTTTTTCTCTTAGTTTGCACTTACCAGAAAGAAGAACAGTACCATAATCATGCCACATGCTATCTTCAGACATATATCTCCCCTGCTGCATAGTCTGGTATTTAGTATACTGCATCATGAATCATTTGCTATCTCTTTTATTTGCATGTCATTACCTAAGATACATGTATTAAATTCTCAGTGCTTTTCAGACTCTCAAAGATGCAATTTCATGCCTGACAACTCCATAAAATATATTAGATATTTTCATTTCTTTTAAATTTAAACCAGAAACCTGGCATCAGTGGATGTTTCTATTGGTTTTTTAAATCTCTCCAAGCTTGTGACATTTATAACTGCTCAGATGTTAACCCAAACCATTCACCCATTCACCTTGGTAACAGCATACTTTTGGTTTTTATGTACTGGGCTGGACATCAAAGACATGTTTTTATTGCAGAGATTTTACTAGCCAAGTCTGGATTCGTAACAGACCCTGTTCAACAACAGCTGAATTGTATAGATGGATCTTCTTTGGCATAAAAACAGGTGAACAGGGATAAACCAAGTCCCAAATTGAAATTTTCCCTCCATCCTTGCTCACCTTCATTTCCCTACTCAGATTTTGGCTGGGATAGGGTATTTTCTGGAAAAAAATACTTTACTTGCTGTGCTTCTTACCATAGGAAGCCTTAGTCTTCCTACAGGAAGACCAACATATACACACAATCTTTCCAATGGAGACTCTCGGGAGCTCTATAGCTATCTGGAAAGAACCTAGTTAATGATAGATACATTGAACAATTTATTTTTTTATGAGAGAAATAGATGTCTTTAACACATTGTGTACATTGCCTTCCCTACTCTGTTCCTACTGAGCTTCTGGAGGTTCATATATGTAGCACTGGCTTGCCTTGTACTTACTCAAACCATTACCTCCTCCTTCATTCCCTACAGAAAGAAACATCTGGCAAAATAATGGCTTCTCCCTTAGTTCAGTCAAATCCTCTTTCCCCTCAACCCACACTCCCAAGGTCTCTCCACACATGTTTAAACCTTCATGTGACTGCATGAGTAGGACTGAATATATTGCCTAAGCTGTGTAGGCACTACCACAAACACATACTTTAATATAATCAAGAGTTTTTGATGACCAGGAGGATAGGAGGCAGGGGCTCAGAAAATCTTTTGGCAAAAGGTGCCCAAATTACATGTTCAGAAACTTAAGCAGTGTTCACTGTCATTTTCATTTGTCGAGCTTCCTATAAGAGCCCACTTCTATCAAACAAGTCAGGATACCAGCTGTTTCAGTAGATGTCATCAACCAGTTTTTATGGTGAGTATTAGTTTCATATTATTTCCAAGAAAAATAAATGAAAGAGGTTGCTGAATGACAGTTTAATAGTAACGATATCTTATATTTATATAGTGCCTACCATCCCAGAGCAATTTACAAATAATATCCAGAAAAGAATTACTCTGCCTATGCTTGAAATGCCTCCATCTCTCAGCTGGGGGTTGGGATCCAAGCATACAGTTGACAAAGAGTAGATCAGCAGGAGAAGGGTAACTTTGGCTAAAAATTCATAGACTTGGGAAACAGCATCTCTTCTGGGGAAAAAAAAAAACAGCCCACAAAAAACCAGCACTGTGAAATCATTAAACTCCCCATAGAACAGAAGAGTCTGGTCTTGTAAAAAAAAGTTTGATCATATAGAAAGCTTCTTGGGAGTTAATTATCTGCCACTGAAAGATGAAATACCAAATTCTGCTAGGTTGTGAAAATATGTTGCCATGGAATATCCATAAGTAAAATATAAGCCATGCCTTCCAGGTTAAAGTACAAATGAACATGTACTTCAGAAGGCTGGTCATTGATGTTTATGGATCTGGTTTTACTCACAGGTATTGTCAGTGCAATGGCACACGCAATTTTGTACCACACTCCCTTCCACTCTGACAGAAGCCAATTATCAGGTATGCCAACATGCTGCAGGGCCTGATCTGAAGACTGTGAGGGAAGCTCTCAAGGAAATACCTTCTCCAGCATTTGTGTCTATGGTTTGAAAGGAAAAACAAGAGCTGTACTCCACTGTTATGAGAGGTGTACTTCATTGCTTTGGTGTCTCAGGTCAGCTCTGGGTTGTTTGCAACAGAGTAGTGATTTACCAAACAGTTGGAGGAATACTTTTTGCCACCTTCATATTTCGCACCAGCAAATTGAAGGCAAACAAGTACATGCTTGGTCCATTCAAAGTTATGGGAAGTACAGACGTATAATTTGAACGCCCTATTCCTTCAGGATATTTTTCCCAGAAATATGCTGCCTTACCTCCATATAGCTCCCTTCTCCAGCCACATCCAGTTCTTCCTCACAGTGTGTTATTACCAACAATCTTTGGCTGTTATTCCCAACAATCCTTGGTTGGCTCCACAGCTATCTGGCTATTGGCATTTGAAACATGCACATTAGCCCCTTATCTTCTGGGCTTCAACACCTTCTCAGTTTCTCACCTCTCAGATGAGGAGTTTAACCACTGTTTTATGTGATGCTATCTGAAAGGTTAAAACACTCATCTGAAGATGAAGCAGAGTACACCACCATCTGAACCGCATTATAGTTTAATGAAAAATTGCAACAGTAAGTGTAACACAAATAACACATGTCCAAACCCAAAACACTGAACTACAAAAGAACTTTATTTTTTTTTTCAAATCTGACTCTTCTCCCTCCTTCACCTATTAGTAGTTTTACCAATGCAAAAATTTCCCACTAGCCATCAGTCTTTGGGAAAGCATTTAAGAAAGAGAGGTGATAAGGGAAGAATGATTTGAGAATAAAATGTTTGCAGCAGAGAGTGAAAATTAGCTGGTTTAGTGCTCCAGTATGTAAACGAGCTCAGGCTTTGAAGCAAATTCATTAGAGCAGTTTGACACAGTCCAAATGACAAGTGCGGGAACTCCCCATGGTGACATTTCTCATGGCTAGAATAGAGCAACAGGTTAACCTGTTACTGAAGGATTAAGTGTTCATCAGTTACGTGCTGACATGTCTGAAAAACATTTGGCCCCTTTGTCTATGATTCACTTTAATTCTGCCAGCCCTTTTTAACCCTAAAATGCCTAAGGACTCTGTCCTCTCCCAGCTTTGAGAAATACTATGACACTAAATTTTATTACAGATTTTACTGTGGGCTTTAGAACACCAGCCTACAAAGTAAACTTTCTCTCAGTTTGTAAAATAACTCATTTTCACCTCTTATTTTCAAACATACTTGGAGAGATTGTTTCTGAAAAAAATGTTCCTGTTGTCATGAACTATTGCAGTCAGTGGGGAATTCGACCATTTGTATGTTGAGTTCTGATACTAAAAAAACCCCCGGAAGGACACTTAATTCTTTCTCATCTAAACTGGTATTAAAATTTAGTGATTAGAGATCCCATTCCTCCTCAACCATGACATGAAGATGAAGGCAAATAGGAAAGAGGTACTGTGTAGAGTGTTTTGGCCAACTCTAAGTAGCTACTAATAGAGGTCCTTTTCTTTCTCTTTTCTTCTCTAGTTTAATTTATTGGCATACTTGTCTTTTATTTCCTGGGACTTTTTATTGTGGTGGGGGTTTTTTTGGTTGTTTGTTTTGGTTTTTTGTCTGGTGGGGTGAGTTGTAGGCTTTTTTTAGTGGTGAAATAAAAGATAAAACATAAGGAATATGAATAAAATAATAAACTTTACAAAAAATTATCTCCAAAAAGAATTACAAAACAGACAGGACTTGTGAAAACTACAAGCCACCAGTTCTTAGTATGAGGATCTGTGTCACAAATCTGTGTGCTGAAATGGCACATGGAAGAGATCAGACCAGAATTCAGACTCATTAAGGAATTTCTGCATTACACAGGTTTGTGATCAAGCATCTACAGTCCCTTTTCCATATATCCTGAAAAATTTTTTTGCATTTTGAAGTTTTTTGAAACTTCTGCTATATGGCCAGTATTGAGATAGGCTGCAAATCTGACCAGCAAGGTTGCCAGTCATCTTGCTCAGATCACTTTTTATCTAGCTTTGATTGACACTCTCACAGAAGCTCTCTACTCTGGATATTGTTATCAGAGAAACTGAAGTAGCAATGCAAGACAGGTAGCTGAGCACAACTTGCTGCTCCTTTAAGAACAAGGTTGCCTGGCAAGGTCACTGTATGGGATGCTGCAAACAGAGTGTGTTACTTTTGGGATGTTTTTTCACTGGAAAACAGATTTTCCGATTTAATGTTGTACGGAAAAGGCCACAGGGATTATGTGTTAAATAAGATATTTTCTGAGTTATGCAAACACACAGGGCTGCTGCTATCTAACAGGGTGGTCACTCCAGTAGAGATAACAAACTTTATCTGAACTCAAGCACACTTCCTGATAAAGTGGGCTGTACAGCTGCTAGGTGGTATTTACAATAGATAGATTTAATAAGAAAAAGACAAGACTTTTTGTTGTTGTTATTATTACTTGGGCTGGAAAGCTAAGAATGACTTCAAGCCAAAAGACTCACAGCTTCTCAGTATATTTAACTCAAACCATGAAGGTCCACTAATACTTCCGTCTGATATTATCTCCAGCTTCCCAATATAATAGTTCATCAATTAAATTGAAATACATGCACATTCTGATTTCAATCTTGCATTTCTAGAATATTGACCAGTTTGTTTGGGGGTTTTTTTAAGGGCTCTTTTATAAAGATCCTGGGATGCATTTGTTTCAAAATATTCTCTCCTAGTACTCCTTCATCAAGAACATCTGCTCTTGTTATACCTACCCTTAGCAAAGGGTCCCTTCCGTTTTTGTTGATAGGGAGAGGTATCGTAAGCTACGCCTGTATGAATTTAATGTTAAGACTCATATTTACAGCTGTCTGTATTCCCAAACCTCCTTCTTTTGATCTGTAGAACAGAAATGACATCCTCCACAGTGATGAAATGTAAACAAAATCAGTAAGTTATCTATTGCTCCTGGGTAATTTCCATGTATTAAACAGCATTGAATCTGATCAATGAAAGGTAAGAGTCCTTCATTGGTTGCTACAGACTTCTAGTAAATGTCTGGATAGGAAATAAAATATTTATCTTAAATCTTCATCAGCAATAAGATGACCTCCAATACACCTGAGTAGTGCAGGCATGAAAAGAGTACTTCAAAACTGCTTCAGAAACAATTGAGGATATGGAGCTATGGCTGTATAAAAAAAACCCCAAAACACACCTGAGGCTGTGGAGGCATTTATTTTCCCTCACTAAGTATATGATCAGATTTTTCAAAAATTTGCATCTGGAAGCTGAAAGTGAAATAAGATAAAAAGTTAGGTTAAATGGGTAAACTGGAACCCTCAGTGATACTCAGAATTACTCAGGCTGATAGGTAATTCCAAAGAGACTAAAATCTCTTTTTTATGTTTATTGTTTTTCAATGCCTGTTGCGGTGTGCTCTGGCCAGTTTCGGTCTATCAAATGGCCAGGCTCTGCTATGTGCCCTCACCCCGCCTCAGTATCGGTTCCCCACCCCATGGAGGGCTCTGTATGGTGTAATCGTATACAAAGCCTGCCAAATTCAAACCTAGCACCCCTCCCCTACTGGCTGTTGTACTCTCCCCCNACTTCACCAGCCCACCCGCGCCTTGGAGCAGCCTGGACAGCCCCTGAAGCCGCGAAGGGACGCGCAGTGCCCCCCTGGAAGGCACCGCAGCAAGTGCCTGGTGTTTTCCTTTATGTATTTGCATTAAGGTAAATTCCTCATTATTTGCATTATGGTACCACTACCTACTGTGCCTTTTTCATTCTTCTGCTTTGGGCAGCTGGGACTTGCTGCCATTGGAAATGGTTCCACTTTTGCTATGAACTTGAAGGCTCTGGTAAGACTTGGACTTCCTCTCTTTCTCCTGCCTGCCATCTTCAAAGAATAAAAGATTCACATTCTTTCTTGGTCTTTTCATTCTACTCCCTGATGTCCACTGGCAGGTCAACTCCAAGTGAGCAAAAAGGCAGAGGGAGTTGTTTACAGATTAGTTCTGTATCTATTATTTTTCCTCACAGAAAGATTTCTCCAGTAAGCAGTGTATGGTTCTGCTAATGAGCTTTTATTCAACACGAAGTTGTAGCCTCTGGCATTTTAAGGAAGTTTCACTGGATTCCTGCAGTACTAATGCCAGCTATAGATGGAATTTAAACTTACATGGTAAGTGCTAAAGGAGAGTTTTTGAGGTGACACTGGACTACCTTTTTACACACAAACCACATAGATCTTTAATTTATTTTTACATTTTCTTGCGCTTTTTTGTTTTGTTTTGTTGTTGTTTGTTTGTTTTGTTTTTTGGTTTTTGTTTGTTTGTGGGTTTTTAAAATATTTTTATTTTTATTTTTATTCCTCCTACATACTCTATGACTTTGCAAAACCTAATGCCACGACTTTTTCTATTCAGGTCCCAAATTATTCCAGGTCTTCTCCATTTCTTCACAGAATAGCAGTTTTCTGTATTACACTTGCTCTTCCCCTTCAAAACTCTACATTACACTAGCCATGTGAATTCCCTAGAGAATTATCTACTCTTTTCCCATCCCCCTGCTCTTGGACATGTCTAAATCTTTTGGAGTTTTTTCATGACTTATCCTGAACATGACTGTATACCAGAGGGTTCATTTTTACTTTTGATTTCAGGGGCTATCCAAAAGGTACTTCAAAATCCAGTTTGCACCTCAACTCTAGAAATATATATCTATATCTTATGTTTCCTATAAAGCAGCTATACATACTTGGCCAATTTTTATGCTAAGCCTTTCATTTCTGTAATATGTTGGTAGGAAGAAAATAAACATAAAAAAGCTATCTTAAAGTGATCTGCAACAATTCATCAAAGTAGAATTTTCATGAAGACCTTAGTAATGAAAATCACAAACAGCTTCTGTGCACTAAACAACACCAAATGCTTGCCCTGAAGCTCTAAGGAATCATGGAAACAGTTCTTCAGTGCGTTTCCCAGTATTGATCCATAAGAATTTTCATGCTTTCAATTTTGCATAATTCTCAGGTTGAAATGAACTCAGAGCATGCAACATGAAACTCAGCCAAGAATTCTGTTTCCCATAATTCCAGCTCAAAACCATATATCAGCCTGACTTCTCTCAAAGCAGTTTTCACAAAAGGCATGCAAGCATTGACCAACCCCATGCTGGATTCCAAATTTGTAATATGGTTTTGGTTTCATTGTAAACATTTTGCATAACTTTGGTTTTGTATATTAAAATTGTTTATGCAGTCTGCAGAGGGGTCTAAAGGAATAAAAAGCAAACTGAACTCTCCTGTCAAAAGGGTCATAACTTCCTTCATAATCTTTAGACCCTGAAGTCACACTGGCTCCACAGCTCAGTTTAGACATTAATAATTTTTGAGAAATCTGCAGCTGAACCTCCAGGTTTTGTAGCTGGTCTTGCAGATCTCTTCCAGAACAAATGATTTTCCAACACCATTCACGTAAACTACCTCACAAGCAGTTCTGCATGGTCCTACCACTGCAGCATGGAACCTTTAGCTGTCTGAGTGTTCAAGCAGAAGATATCTAGAGGAAGGATACCTAGTGGGTTAAGGACCTCTTGAAAGAAATCCTGGTGCACAGACCATATGGATGTAGAAAGAGCAGCATCACTCTGAGTTCAGAGATTTATAACTGAAAGGTCATTAGAGACGCTATACCTTTCCCACAATTTTAGCTAAGCTGCCTAAAAACTTGCAGCTGTACCTACAAGTATCCTACAGAGCTGAGAGCTTCCTAGACTACCTTAGGTGCATCTGCTCTTTGCAACACTTAAAAATCCAAACAACATGTTAAAAGCAACAATTTTCTTGGATGCATAACAGGAACATTCAAACTATCAGTTAAGTGGCTGTTCTCAGCTATATTCAACCGCAGTTATACATTTCTGAGAGCAAGTCAAAGAGTTTTCTCGACCTTCTCTGCTTATAAACTGACTTATTTCAGTTTGAAGTGAAAAGAATGAAGAATAAGATCTCAGAAAAAATTGCAACTAGGCCTGAGAATCTGTTTAAGAAACTACTATATATCAGCTATTAGATATAACCTTTCATGAAATGGTACTGTTTTACTGTGATATATTTGCAGAATCACCAAAGTAAGGTTCAGGTCAGGACTTAAATGTATGTATTTTTCTGGATAACTTTGCTGCTTTCTTTTCTCAAAAAGTTAAGTATAGGTACAGACCAGTATGAAACCCATGAACAACTGCAGCTTATGAATTTTGTGTTGCTATATCTAAGGCTCTAGGTACAACTTTAAGAAAATTAGTACTCGTATTTGAAGAGGGAAGCAGTTGGAGCACATTGATACAGGCGGACCATGGAGAACTTGTGATGCCACGAGTGACCTGTTCAAAGACAGTCCTCACCTGCTCACTGGGTACTTGTGAAGCCTTGAGTGCATTCAGAAGCCACGACTCTAAGGATGACTTTAGCAATCCTCAACCTAGGTGCTGGCTCACAGGTTTGGCTAGATGGCCAGTCCTATGCTCCCTTGCTACGTAAGTGTGTCACATTTTTCAGCTGGGCTTTGCTGCAATTCTCCCTTCTGCAGAACATACATTAAGCTCTTCAGGGGAAAAGGGATGTTGTGAGGCTGACTGAAATTTGTCGCAATGTTTTGCTATTGATAAGTGGTGTCAGAAGAGTGTGAAGTGGTACTAGATATGCCTCTTAGCTCTTCAGAGCTGGAGAGGTGTTTGGGGTTTAATGTCTCTAGCTACCTAGTCACACTTCAGTATTTATTCAAGACAGAGTTAATGACACAAAAATTTTAAATAAACTTTAGGCCAGGAAGTTGGACTAAGGCAAATAAACAAATACATTTAAAATTCCCAGAATGAAGGTATTAAGGAGAAAAAATGGCTGAGAAGGAAGTCTCTTCTCCCAGCTGTGCTTTCTCATGTCAGGTGAGTTCACACTCTGATTTGACTTTAAATGATTGTAAAACATCTTCAGCATAAACAGTATATTTAACAAAGATAGAAGTGGCCTCATTAGACGTGCAGTAGTTTCTCACACCTCATCTGCTTTCAAAGAATGACTGGTAACTCTTCCCAGTGGATGCGCTGCAGACACATTCCAACTCTCTGATGTCAGTAGCAGCTGCACCAAGAGCTTTGCTGGTGTGCGGCATGGCTAATTTTCCAGAGCTTGTCAGATAAGAAAATAAACTTATTTCAGCAACTGTGAGTTATTCCATCTAAAGAAAATCCTCCTGGGGTCTGGTGTTAGGATTCTGTGATAATCTTGTTTCATGATTCTCCTTCCAATAGTAAGGCTGACTTTGATTCACTCTTTTTTTTTTTTTTTGAGGCACTGACAGGATGCCTATGTAATTGAGGAGAATTTAGCCTAGAAGGTTTAACATAAATTTTTCTCTAAGAAATTAATACTTCAGTGGCTTGCACAAAAATTGAAGACCCAGCTAAGTTCTGTTCTCAGACCCACTTTACACACACAGAGATACTAAACATTTTTAGACTTTTCACTACCCAATTATGAAGCTACAGTACTTTCCCATATAAAATACAGTAAATTTTAATGCTTCCTGTGAGATTCCCTGAGATCTTCAAAGTCTTTTTTGATGAAGACCTCCATTCCTGCTGGTTGTTCTGAGCTTCTTCCGGACACCATGTTTTCTCCCACTGAAATGAGAATTAGTTTTCTTGAGACCTTCATAAAATCATAGAATGGTTTCAGTTGGAAAAGACCTTAAAAATCTTCTAGTTCCAAAGCCCCTGCCACAGGCAGGGAACCTTCCACTGGACCAGGTTACTCAGAGCCCCATCCAGCCTGGTCTTCAACACCTCCAGGGATAGGGCATCCACAGCAACTTCCCTGGGCGAACTATGCCAGTACTTTATCACTCTCACGGTAAAGAATTTCTTCCTAATGTCTGACCTAAACTACTCTCCTTCAGCTTAAGCCCATTGCCCTTTGCAAAGGCACTACATGCCTTTGCAAAAAGAGCCCTTCCAGCCTTCTTGTACTTCCCTTTAGGACTGGCAGGCTGCTATAAGGCATTCCCAGAGCCTTCTCTTCTCCAGGCTGAACAACTCCAGCTCTCTCAGACTGTCTTCATAGAAGAAGGGTTCCAGCCCTTTAATCACCTTAGTGTCCCTCCTCTGGACTCATTCCAATAGGTCCATGTCTTTCATGTGTTTCTGGGGGCCCCACAGCTGGACACAGTACTCCAGGTGGAATCTCACAAGAACAAAGTAGAGCAGGACTTTCTTTCAATTATTACCTAATTAAGCATCAGTCAGCTTGGCCTAAACTGATGATTGACTCCCTGACATCCATTTCCCTCTTTCTGAGGGACCTGTGAATATTCATCTATCCTCTACTTTTGTCTGTTGCTCCCAAATACGTCTATGTTAGCTCCTACCCAAAACTGCTTGGTCTTGAGGGATCAGACTCACCACAGTTTTCATCTGAAGCTCAAAAACTTTTCTTCAGAAGTGTGACAACAAACCTCTGCCTTCCATACAGGCTGAGTTACTGGAGGCTTCATATCTAAATTCCATGGTAATAAATTCTGGAAAGGTTCCCTGAGCTGCATAGATGTTAACAATGGGTTTTTAATACAAAAGAGGGGTGTTTTGTTCTATTGCATCAGAAAATATCAGGTGACATATATGGTAAAGGCCATCTATTTTATGTAAAAAAAAAAAAAAAAAGTGTGTGGAATTCTATTTAAAGGAGACTTACTAGTAATTCTGGGACCTGACATAGCATGACATACGTGCTTTCACATCCAGAAAGATGTGTCCACTGCTAGAAAGGCCAGTGCCAATGAGACAGGTAGTATACATAAAAAAGAAAGTATAGAGAACAATGGCACGGAAATGTTAAATGCATGAGCGCCTGCAGGAAGCAATGCCTTCTTAAAAACCCAGTCATGAAGCCCCAAAAATTTAGCCAGGAATACTGGTGTTGCCTCACTTCCTTCATGATGAAATTCACATAATCACAGTTTGTCATTATTCTTTTACAGATAAAGTTAGTATTTGGAAAGAAGAGAAGAGAAGAGAAGAGAAGAGAAGAGAAGAGAAGAGAAGAGAAGAGAAGAGAAGAGAAGAGAAGAGAAGAGAAGAGAAGAGAAGAGAAGAGAAGAGAAGAGAAGAGAAGAGAAGAGAAGAGAAGAGAAGAGGAGAAGATAAAAGAGTGATATCTGTGTGGCAAGTGGTACCCAAAGGTGAAACTTTTCCTTCTTGTGGAGGCTATGTTAAATAGACTTAACTTTAAAATATATTTAGCTCTTTTGTATTTTTTAATTTTTCCATTAAATGAATTAAGAGTACATTTTGTTTAGACCTTTTTTTAATATTTTTATCTCCATCACTTCTGTTTTTTTAAATTTACAGTGTATGAAAGTATATAGTTCTCATCTTCTCTTTCAGTATGTTTTTCTTGACCATGAAGAGCAGATGTTTCAAAGAGAAAGGAGAACAAAAGAACACAATTTAAAACAATAGTAACTCAATTGTTCCTGTTATACTTGGTATTTAACAAGCTAAGCTAAAAAGGTGAGAGAACAAAAGACCCTTCATAACCTGAGATAAAATGTAATTACAACAGGATCAACTTTCAATATTTTAGTCAATTCTAATCCCAGTATAGTAGATGAAAGATAAAAAAACCCTTGAACTCACAGAGTTCAACCTGCAGACCTTGCATGCTTAATCCATGTTTTTATCAAGGGTTCCAGTTCTTCAGCAGGTATGTTCCAGCAGGTTAAATGCTTAGCTGATCCATTGCTAACCTTCAGTAAACATGTTATCTAAGCAAAAAGATCCAAGAGTATTTTGATATTGAAGTTGTCATACAGTTTGACTCAGACCATAGTATATCTTATTTTATTTTTTTAAAAAAGTTTACAGAGGGGAGAAGCAATGAGTCTGCTGAGGCTGGTTCTAGCCCATTTGAACTCAAATTAGCAGAAAAGTCTCTGTGTGATGAATGTTTCCTTTGCTGTGATTGCTTCCGTATGCCTGTTCAGGTGTGCAGGACAGAGGAAAGGTTTTATCTCAGACACTTCATTCTTAGCAGGGTCCAGGCAAGGAATGAAGTGTTTGTACCAGGAACATCCCTCAACCCTGACACTTGAAATTCTCATGCCTCGCTCACATTGGAGAGTTGGAAATGTCAAAAAGAGAAGGAGAGAGGTCCTGGTGTAGGGAAAGTATTTGAGGAGTGGCTCCCCTCCCTGAGGAGTGGCTGACCTGAATTTGTAGGGTGCCGAGCCCTAGGCTTTTTGAGTCTGAAAATTAGTTTCTTGTACCTGGAACTCAAATAACACCAGCCTACCACTGCAGAAGCTGACTTGCCTCTTTCTTTTACTACTGGATTTCTCTTTGGAAAAAGGTCACCAGCGACTACTGGAGAGACCATAGAGCGTGGTTGGGATGCCATAATGCCCAAATCCAGTGAACATAAGAGACCTCTAAATTTACCCTGCTTTAACGCTCAGCTGGGACAGTCCCTCACTATCTGAGGTTGAACAAACACTTGAACAGCAGCCCAGTTTTGCAAAGCAAGATCCTTAGGACACATGGATCAATGACAAGTTCAAGCTGACATTTTAGTTCAGCTGTTATTTCTTTTCTGCTTTCTGTCACTCCAGTAGTCCCTGCTGGACAGACTTAAAATAAACTTTTTTGTCTCTGGAAAAATTAATGACATTCTCGTGGAAAGCAGGTTAGTTGAAAAAGCACTATCAAGTCCAAAAAATAAACAGGAAAGTCTTATTAAGAGAAAAATAATCTTTAAGAGAAACTGATTTAATGATTAACAGCTCTGCTTTACCACAGACGGAATTCCTCCAGTGATATATAGAAACCCTCTGGGACTCTCAATTTTTACTAGATAATCCACCCTGAATGGTAAAATACCACTATATCCCCTGCACATCACCTTTTGAACTATACAGGCATTTTACTAATTGACCTCAAGAATAACTCTGGCACAGATTATCTGAGGTACATGGCTGCCTGGCTTCTAACAATAAAATAAAATTTTTGTTGTTTTGTAGGGGCTTTTGGAAATTTTTTGTTCTAAATTTGTCCTGGAGGTCTTAAGAAAAAAACAAAACAAAACAAAACAAAAACAACCAAACCAAAAAAAACCCCAAACCCTAACCGAACCAACAACTTCTCCTGCTGCCAAGAAAACCTCAACAACATAAAGAAAAAAACCCTGAGAATCAACATCTGAAGACCATACATATTCTGTTACTCCTAATTCTGATGTTGCCTATTGTATTGTGCATTTGTTTGATCACATAATTACCATTTTTTCACAGTGCACTCAGTGCATAACAATCAAAGGAAAACCCAGACATTTTAAATAAGATTATTTTTTTATTGACTATAGAAAGTCCTTTATAGTCAAGGAAAGAACTTATTTTCTCCTAAAACTATCTTTTGGAAGTAAGACTCATACAATGGGCAGACTAACACTGCAGCCATGAAAGAACTTTACTACTTGTTATTTCTTGGCATAGCTCTCTAACTTTTCCTCAACAGAGGTGACAAGCAATAAAGCTTCACTTTTCAGTGACTTAAATCAGCATCACATTAGGCACAGGATAAAGGCTGTGAAATGGTTGTCAATACTTATAAAAGCAACTATACTGTTAAAAGAGATACATCAAGTTTCTGGAGCCTGTCAGGGAGAGAAAAAAAGTTCTATTCACTGCACTTCTAGAAGGGTGGGAATAAAAAATTGACAGTTCATTTAATTAGTTAAAGTCAAAGAGCAAAATCAGGGCAGATAGCCTCTCCTATGCATAGCTCCAGTCAGCATTTGGACAGTTGTAGTTATTTACACTACTAGCTCAACCACGGGCCCAACCTGGGCTAACCACTCTACAGACAAAGCAGGAGAGAGTCCCTGAATCAATGACTTCCAGGAAGAAAAGACAATAAGACAAAGAATGCAGAATAATCCCAATATTCTTTTTTTTTTTTTATTCATAATTCAAGTATAAAAGAATTCAGCACTGCTGATCAAATCTGCATCAAGTTTTCAGAAATTTCAGTCATAACAGAAGGCTACCACCAAACTTCCTTACATAATTTCTTTACTTCTTTGCTACTTTAATTCTTTACTTTTTTACTTCTTTTCCACTCTTCAGAATACACCTTTCTGGAGGTATACACATACATCATAACTATATGATGATCCAGGGCACATGTACATTTCTGTACAACCCAATGGGCCATGGCTGACCAGGACTGGCCAGGCAGTGGGAGAGTACAGGGTTGGTCAGGACTACTAAGTCACACAGCACACACTTTTCTGTAACCTGTTGTTTCCATCTGGTTTTTATCTTCCAGAGGATAAACAAAACATAACATGAAAAATGTAGGCTGGATGGTGCTGCTACTAAATCTTTGTCACTTTCAGATTTCTGGAGTTCACATAATCATTTCACAGACCACAATTTAAAATGTTTCTCTTAGGACACTTACAGCTCCTGAGCCCTGGCTGCTGTTTTGTGGCTCACAGATTTATGTGTGTGTGCATGCCTGCATGCCTGCCCGCCCACCCATCCATGCTTCTACTGAGTTACTAACCTGTCAAAGAGAACTTCATCTGATAGCTAATCCTCATGGACAACTTCCTCCCAATTCTGCCACATACCTCTTGTCTATTTTGGGGTGCTGCTTCTTCATCAGAAGGTCTCAGAACTTCTCAGAAGATCACAGCCTGCACCACTCAGAAGGTGATGCAGGCTGCGATCAGTACTATCTTCTTTATAACACAGCAGCTCTCATAGTGCACACATTTTCTTTGGGGTTTTTTGGTCCACTAAGTGCTGTACTGGTCAAAACAAGGACAATGTCTTAGAAAAAAAATCAGGATGCCATTTCCCATTTCAACAAGATACAGAAAGTCCTGTCTCTTACTGACAGACATGGGTGAGCAAATTCTTCCTGTCTGAAGGGAGACTCAATAGAAATTCATGGGACAAACTGAAGCTAGCTACCAAGGCATGAAAGCATGGATTTACAACAAGGAAAAGGAATTCTGTTTGACTGTGTAAACCAATGATATCTGAAGGATTCTTTTAAAGCCCTAGTAGGCATACACTGTGACTTGGCCAACTCATGTGAAACACTATTCAATATTTTTTGAAAAGAAAAAATGAACTGTGAAAAGGTTGCTTCTTTCAAACAGAGAACTGAGCTACTAAGTCAAAACAAATTGCTTTCTCAAAGATACAGGGCAAAATTACTTCATGATCCAAGTCATGCTATTCTGATCCAGACTTGAATCGTCAACTGGCTAGGGTATTCAAATCAATAGTATCTGTTATGGAGATATTAACATACACAAGGACTGTCAACTTGTACCTTCAAATATTGATATTACATATGTGACAAGGGCTTGATGTATTACTTTTGACAGAGACTAAATATTTCATTTGATTTGGCATATCAGATTCAAGAAAACTCAGGTAGGAAGTTTCTGACCTATTTTCCAGTCATCATAAACTTGCATTTACTGTGAGCTATTTCCTTTTTTTCGGGTTAGGACTAGTGACTGGGCACATTGTGATTAAAAAAAGTCAAAGCATTATTCCACATTACTGAATCCATTGAATTCTTTAATGTAAGCTAAGCAACTACATTACAAAGAGAAGATTTTCTGTTAGAAGTTCTAAGTATATAGAGGAATTTAAAATGTCTATACACCCTGTCAAGTGCTAAATCAAACGGAATAACCTTATGTATACCTACTTTATAACTCTCAACAGATTTCTGATGTCTTTCAGGATAAAGCCATAAAGCAAACAAAAGTTTCTTTCTTGTCAGAGACACTTTCTAGTTTGAAGAGTTTCAACTCTGAATTCTTTTACCTGTCTCCTTCCCCCTGTAGTTATTTATACCTGGAAGGTAAAAATCTGCTTGCTGAAAGATTCTGAGCAAACAATAAAATATTAGAGGACTGCAAAATATCTTAAAACCTTACAGGAGTAGAATATTGGATAAAAAGTATGTTTGTGTTTCTTTAAGGCATAGACACATAAAATAATTTATATCTATATTTATAATCTATTTATATATATTCTTTATACAGCACCTCTATATAAAGAAAGTACTCACATTTGCCTTCAGGCTAATGAAGAGTTATCATTAGAACTGACTCCATAAAGTCAACCCATCACTCAGTTATCTCAACCTAACCTTTATTTATATTCCAAATCTATTTCTTGTACCATGCTATAAACTAAATGCTTAGGGACTGGTTTTCGGTTTCATTTGTGTTCAGCTCAGAATGGCTTTCAACACAAGTGAGGATGAAGTCACTACTGGCAGTCAGCACCAGTGACCATGGTTTTGTAAACCACCATGGAAGGAACAGCTCCCACAGATGAGCCCACACATGGGCTAAGGGCAGGCCACCAAAAAGCTTTCTTGACTGAAGTGAGATGTTTGGATTACTGCACACTGCACTCTTGGGCATCCTTTCCTTAGGCACGGTTGTTTTCTTGCCCTGCTACTGCAGAGGGGCAATGCAGGGAATCCTCTCAGTCACGTGAGGATTCACCGGCTTATCCCTGCTTTGATGGCCCTACTATCTCCCTATGTGCTTTTGTCATTGTATGGAACCTCGGGAACACTATCAAGGGTGACAAAATCTGCCATTATGAGATATGGGCACCCACACTGGCATGATCTGCAGGGCTTCAAGTCTGAAGGAGAGCTCAAGAGAGTACAGAACATCCCTAGACCACCCCTCCTTACCTCAGCCATAGGATGATCTTAACGCTGTAAAATGTTATTAGCTTATTACCTGTATTAGCTTAAGCAGTGTGTATTTATTTAAGGGATATTTATAATATGTATTTCCTGTCCTTAGTGTTTTCTTTTCAGATTCTAATGAGTTTTAAGACTGTGAGCCTAAAGAATATATAAGTATGACACTCAGCCTTGACTACAGAAAGTAATTTTATAATATCCTACATCAAATTTTTAATTAATTTGGAGTTAACATGGTGTGTCACACCAACATTTGGCTGTACAGTTAATGAAAGCTGGAATCTTTCCCACTCTGTGGGAAGTATAGCTCTTTTGAGGACCTTTTCCACTCATATATCACCTATGTTAAAATGCAAATGGCTTAAAAGTAATCAAAGCAAAGAATGTGCTGTAATAGGAAAGGAAAAGCTGTTTCAATCAGCATGAAGCAGTAATTCTGTAAAACTGAAATGAAAGATTTAAACAGCTATGCTTTGTTACAGCATGTCAGTATCATGCAATACTACCTCTGTTGATATGTCTTTTTAAATAGTAAAGAAATTAAATTGGCTGCAGAAATCCACCAGATTCTAAATTAATAGAAAATTTTTTTAAAAATTGGAAACAATTTTTCTGTTTTTGAAAATGGTCCTTTGGGATTTTCAGTGATTTTCAGTGAATTGAACTTCACGACAAAAATGTTCCAATAAAATAGATTTTTTTCTCAGTATTATTTAGTATTAATTACCTTAGTATTATTTTAAGTGTTGAATGTATACTTTGCTCCAAGAGGAGAATTAAACAGTATACAATTGAAAATGTCATAGGCAATTCAGTCATAATTTGTTACTCTCAGCTTCATTCACCTTGCAACTATCAAATATCTTTACTCAGGGCAGCCTTAACACTGCTCATGTATATTAATTTGATGAAGTTTGGTAATGCAAGCACTAATTTTGATTTTTTTTTAAATTAAATTTACTGAAAAATAAAAACACTGCTTTTGCTCAAATACAAAAAATGTAATTTTTTTCCCAAAATGTTCAAAGGGAATTGTTTTACTGACTTTTCGCTCTGTTTTTTCTCTGTCTTTTTTGCTTTAGTGAGCACTGTTCAACTGGTTTATGAACCTTTTAATATAAACTTATCCATAGATTTATTTGATTTACCAGGAAAAAAGTTAATTTTTTCATACTATGTATATATAAATATATCATTAGCTATTTAACCATCTTTTGGTCATGTAATATATGTTTAAAGGGCAACACTGTTATGAAAACTGAGACTTTTGAGGAATGATGTTAATATTCTGTATCTTTGGAAAGGGCCCTTTTAGCCCTTTCCACCTCAGAAAAAAAAAAAAGAGAAACAAAAGAAAAAAGAGCCCATGGTGTGTATACCTAACATTTCATACAAAATTTACCTGTGATATTTTTCACCAAGTGGGAATAAAAAATTGTTTCTATATGGAATATCTCTGTAATTACAGAAAAGTAAACATACATGAGAAAATGAGACAAAATTGTGAAAGATGACACAATTTGTAAATCTCTCTATATAAACTTTGCAGAGAAATACATGTAATTATATATAATGTGTTAAATGTGAAGATAAATTAGATTTGAAAACGTAAGGGAGAGGTGTTAAAACACATTTTGCTTTAACTGCAATTATCAGGTTGTCATTTAAAAGACAGTGTAGCCTATAGTAGAAGGATAGGAGGCAATGCTTGCCTTCTAAGGAGGCATTTTTCATTCCCTAAATAAATTGGAAAGACTAAACTGATTTGCATTACACACATGACATTCATAAAATACGCACCTGTGAAATTGTATGCCTGGCCTTGTAATGATGCATGGGCACACAAGCAAGCAGTTGTCATTGTCCACTGCCTGCTCCCAAATAAGAGAACAGTGGAATGGGATTGCTGCTGTTGCAAGTGGCAGGGATGCTGTTCCAGTCATGAGAGCCAAAGTTACACAAGGCAAATTTAAGAGAGAAGTAGGCTGGGGGTCCTATGACTTTTACTGTTATTATTAAGATGAGTTTGATTTTGGTGGTAAGAAAGTAAAACTTTTGACCTGAAAACCTGGAACCTTGATAAGTTCTGGTCTGTAACAGAAGCAGTAAATTTCAAACTGCAAACTAAGCAACACACTAAATCAAAACTGAGCTGTCATAAGCTGTTGAAGGTATTTCAGTCAGGCTTTACTTGTGGAGACATAAAATGTATGAAATATCTGAGAATAGGTGCCTGTTGGCTAAACCATCAGTGTTCCCTTTGGGTACAGATGGCTGCTAACAGCAAGATGATGTGGTTATGGTGGAGACTCTTTCTGCCTGAGTGCTTTGAGGCATCAGAGATGCTGCAGAGCATTGGCAAGAGAAAAAAGCAAATCAACAGTGGGGTGGCTACAAGTAGGTGCCTCAGCACAGGCGAGAAAGCTGTCTCAGCCTCCCGCACTTTTAGGCTGACAGGATGAGGTTAACTAGCTGAATTTGAAATATTTAGCCTAAGCTAGTCCACTAGGCTCTCTTTATGACAAAGGAGACACAAGGAAGGCATTTTCTCAGGACCCACTTTCTAAATACAAGAAAGCCTAAAAGTCACCCTTGGCGGGTGTCCACCTCTCATCTTAGGAATGCAAAGAAGTGACTTTGACTGGAAGCCTGTGTGGTCAGTGTAAGTTGGGAAAGTGGAATCCCATCATCTCTCATGTTTGTCCTTTATGCCGTACTATGTGCCATAAAGAAGAGTGAGAACACTGTGGCTGTCCGGAAAGATGCTGAATATTATCTGAAGCATGGCAAACAGTTAGTGTGTTTTCAAAACAAAGAGATGTTGCTAAGCTGTTTTAAAGGTTTATTTCCTGAAAATATGGAGAGTATTACTCCCAAAATTTACTGCATACTGTTCAGCTCTGAAGAAGGATTCTCTTTCAGCAAATAGAAGGACTTCTTTAATGACACAGAAATTTTGGGGGTCTCTTTTTTATTTGAGGGCTTCTTTCCATAGTGAGTATCTTAGGAAAATTAAGAGGGCCAAATCCTACAGTATTTTGAATGATGCAAGCAAAATTCCCATCAAATTCAGCTGGAGTGGAGGACAGACTGAGAGATCTGGGTGAAAGTAATGATCATTTAAGCATGTGTTACTGATGAAAGTATTTGCCAACATCTCCCCAGTGGCTTGATCTCTTTGGTTTTGTATACTGCAAATTGTAACCACACAACAAGCAGCTTGCTAAGTGAAGAAAAGCCATGGGATTTGAGCCACCTCACAGGAAAGTGCGCACAGTCTCCTGCAGAAGTGTTTACAAGTCATCCAAATGGTGCTTATCTCAATGCAAGTAACAGTATTTCAGAAAGATGATTAAAATTTTTCGTTTATGACTCTTTCTGCCCTCTTACAGATATGATGGTCATCTGCTTTCCCTTGAAATTCCATTATTACAATTTTTTTATGACTGTTTCCATTCTCAAGGTAATAAAATTGAGGAAAACAGCCATAAATCCAAGTGGACTTATTCAAGCTGAAATGCACTGCCCTGTTTACAGATTGAAAGGAACTTGCCATCTTTCAACCCATGACTACAGGATGGCAATTTTCATTAAGCTGAACTCAGAGTTGAAGATGAAAAGTGTACAAAATGCTGAAAAAAATCTGAAAAACTGGTCAACTATCCCAAGAGACTAAGCCACCTATGAGGTTTAAATTTTCATCTGCACTCTCCTGTAAAAGGGAATACAGATATCAAAGCGACTACAGTATCACTTCATGTGACATTTCAGGAACTGGTGTTGAAGCTGAAAAATGGTCAGGTATATCTATCAAACAGATTATAACAGAAATTAAGTTACAAAGTTTCTATGTAATACAGATTTTAATGTATCCAAGTACAACATTTTTCATGTCTTTAATTATGTGCCTTTAGTTATATTATTTAGATTCCATATAGATTAGACCAAAAATATATCTTTTTGTCTTCTTTTTTTTTTTTTTAAATTAAGTTTAAATTTTTAAATGGTTTGTGAAGAAGGAGTTAGAGCTAGGAAGTCATGGCATCTTTTCCAAAAGCAGTGTAACAGTTCAACACTTTTAAAAATAGTGTTATTTTACTGACATTAAAGTTTCTCATGCTGAAATGACATTCTTTTTCATATACTGAAGCTCTGAGAATTTTGGCAGTTTCACATCCCCAGGGTGCAATATATTTTTTCCCTTTTTTCTTTTCTTTTTTTTCCTTTTTTTTTTTTTGTTTCAGTTACTGAGGGTTCACACACTTGCTGAGTTTAACTTTGGGTTTCTGGGCTCATGCAATCCTAAAACTCAAAGCAATACTCAACTATAATCATGAATTTTCTATGGCTTGAAGCAAAACAGTAAATTTTCTGTGGAGCTGAGAGATAGGATTAACTTGACAGGCAATCTATACTTTAGAAGTTCAGCCAGAGCTCATTTCAAGAGTCAGTAAAACTTGGAAAATCTTCTTGACAAATCTGGGACAAATTGAGGATTATGAAGACAACTTAAAACATACCCATCTCAAAAGAGGCAAGTAATCCCTCCTGTGTCTCTTTTGTCCTCCAAACCAGTTGCTACAGAGAGAAGGGAATTTCACATGGCTGTGAACTTCATAAAAAAATGTACATAATTCATTCAAATGAGAAAGGCTTAATTATTCTTATGCTTTTTACAGATCAGCTGTTCCATTTGTCCCACATGCAGCTTAAATACTTCTAAGTTATGCTTACATTAAAGAAATTCAGGTCTGTAATTCAATGTCAATCAAAGTGTATGAAATCTCTCTCAGACAAATGAGTCTTTATTTTTTTCATGCCTGAAGGCATCTAACTACATATGAGACCATTCAAGTTACATTTAAGTCCAGATCTCGAAAAAATCAACCTAAGAAAACCAACTAATAAAGAAGTGTCCAGTCTTTCATTATTTATATACTTAATGTTGTTTGATTCAGAAACCACAATATAAATGTTTTCTTTTAAAAGATCCGTAAGCATCAAGATATATATAAATATTCTACAAAATGATCAGTGTGTTCTCACCAAAAACAGATGCCTTGAAAATATTTGGCTTGTTTTTAAAAAAAACACTTAAATCATTTTTTGAGGTCTGGCCATGTATACATTCAAAGTGCAAGTGCTTTTAGAAGAAATACTTCTAAAATATACATTTATACATTTTTCATATGTCTATATGAAATAGAAAGTCTTTACTTAATATTCAGAAAATCTGCTGTGGTGCAGGTGTACAGGACTTTCCAAAAATTGCTTAGGAACAAGATAAATTTACCCAAATGGCCCCTTTTACGGGAAAGTTTATTCTGCTGTTCACAGTGTCCCAGCAGCACAGTGAATGCCTTCAAGTTTCCCAGCTCCTTCCAAGAGGAGCATTCCAAAATGTCTCCAAGCACGCAGTTCTGGATGCTCCCACAGCCCTGGCACAGTTGCAAGGCCAGAGGAGGGTGAGCTCAGAAAGCACCAGCAGCATGGATTTTCGGCTCAGGGTGCGATGCTGGGGCTGCCTGTCTGGGCTCACCGCCACCCTGGCCTGCTGGGAATCACAGCTGGTCCATCCAAATCTGGGGCAGGAGCTGGATTTTCCGCAGTGCATGGCCAATATAGCAGGTGCCATAAAGGAAAAAACGTGTGCAAGTAAGCCTTCTGTTTGGTAATTGTTTATCTGGGTCAGCTGCTCGCTGAGGAGGACAGACTTGCTCTTGGCACCTGTCCTCAGAGCAGTATGAGTCTGTCCCCTGCAGCTTTGCTTCTTACAGGGATAAAACATAGTTCCAGTATGGCAATAATTTAAGCATAGGAGTTTAAGCTTTCATTACTTTCCTAAGTTTTCTTCTCCATGCTTTTGTAGCACTCACTGATCCCCACTGGAACATGGTCTTTTCTTTTTATTATTTACTCTGTTTTTGAGATAGCCATTTCAGTTCTCTTGTTGCTAAGCTACAGCACAACTAACAGGGCCTTATCCAGAAACACTCATTGACTCTGTTAGGAAATTAGGGCAAAAATCACAACTAATTGTAAACAGATGAGGCAGGATACCTCCCTCCTTATTCTGACAGCTAAAATGTGGGTGTCTGGTCTAAACTAATCAATTATACGTCCTCTCATCAAAGGAGAGATTTTGTCTTTTCCAAATAACGGTTTGTTTCACCATAAGTTGGGCAGCTAAAATACATGGGCCTTATAAGGTGTATATGTCTTCCCTTAATTTTTATGGGAATCCTACACAACTAACTGAAACAAGAAAACCCTTTTGGATGACATGGACCCCACCATTGATATCTGCATCCAATGTGAACCAACCATGCTGAAAAGTTATTTCACTGAAAAGTTTCTTAATAGCTCAGGAAGGAATCAATAGTCTGAGCTGGCTAACAGCAAGCAGCCTCCACTACACAGAGATTTTCAGCATGGTCTCCTCAGCTGTTGTGAAATATATGTCCATGCAATTAGAGAATGGCTTTCATGCACAAATACAAATGTGTAAAAAAGATGTGTTAAAAGCAAAAACAAATGAACACATGATGAAGTAATTTGAAACAGATGACAGTATACTGCTGTTTGAAAGGAATGTTTTTCACTTGGTTCTATTAATGTACAGAGACACGCAAAGCACTTAAACGTGGAAGAAAGTCTCTAATACATATTAAGTGGCAGAAAAGAAACAAATAAAAAAATTCTTCCATTTTTCTTTCAACAATGTACAAGCGTTTCAAGGACAGTATTCTTTTTCTGTACTTCTCCTAAATTAAATCATGTTGCAAAGCATAAACAATACATTATACATAAAAACATAATATATACAGAATTATTTTTACTGTGAAGGCAATGTAATGCTTTTCAGGGACCGCAA